>JAVKPL010005745.1:0-246161 GCA_032173675.1 Gastrolobium villosum | reverse complement strand
ATAATTAAGCATATGTATGATCCTCCCACCACCAATGCTACTCAAAACTCTTCTACGTAGTGGTGCTCCACAACTCAGTTGGGACCCACTATTTCGTTGAGCTAGAGTAGTGTTTGAAGTGTAAGACACTTAGGGTGCTGGTTTAATGCTTAACTAAGACATAAGTTGTATGTGCTTAGGGTAATGGTGCTAGGTTGGTTACATGAGATGCACCACTAAGTGACAAAGAGTTGTCAACCTAAAGTTAAGAGAGGGTATGAGATACTGTTGATAAAGATCAACCCTTTATTTAAATTAATCTTGCGGTCTCAGACGGAGGTTAAAATAAATAATCGCACTCTTAAACCCACTAAGGTAAAATCTAAAGTAGATTAACCCTAAGTCAAAAGGAAGGGTCATTGACTTAGATAAAATAGTGGGAGGGGCAAATTATTTCAAGTCTTTAATAATTTTCTTTTAACTACATAACCGTATATTAACTAAAACTATCTTTACATCCTTTTCAGCTTATAGTATGACTAATCCACTGTCACTGCGTTCAATACTCGATACGAATATACTGACCGGTTCAAATTTTATGGACTGGTATCGGAACCTAAGAATAGTTCTAAGGGCCGAAAAGATTGCCTACGTTTTAGATGCTGTAATACCCGTAGCTCCACGGGAAGGGGAAGAAGGGTTTGCGGAATTTGATTTCGTAACCCATCAACAGCACTTGGATGACAATGTGATGGCAGTATGCATCATGTTGGCATCCATGTCGCCTGAACTGCAAAAGCAGCATGAGCATATGGATGCTCCCTCTATTATCGTACATCTCAAGGAGTTGTATGATATTAAAGGCAGGCATGAGAGGTATGAGGCCTCAAGAGAACTGTTCTCTTGTAGGATGACTGAGAGCATGTCTGTTGCCAGCCATGTTCTCAAGATGATCGGGCTGATTGAGAAGCTAGGAAACCTAGGCTTCATCATGGATGCCGAGCTAAGTAATGACTTAGTCCTCACCTCACTTCCACCTTCCTTCAGTCAATTCATCATGAATTACAATATGCATGGGATGCAAGTGAGCTTGCCTGAGTTGTTAAGCATGTTAACAACAGCTGAAGTGTCTATCAAGAAGGATAGGACACAGGCTCTTTTGATTGGTGGGCCTAGCAAGGCCAAGGGAAAGGGTAAGGAGCCTGCAAAAGGTGACCCCCTTAAGCCCAAAGGAAAATCCAAGAAGAAGAAGGGCAAGAAGAAGGGTAAGAAGGCACCTAAGGACAAGGGTGATGCTGAGTGCTTCCATTGTGGCAAGAAAGGCCACTGGAAGAGGAATTGTCCAGACTACCTGAACAATGTGAAGGACAAGAAGCATGGTGATGCTTCTGCCTCAGGTATTTTCATGATTGAGATAAATTATTCTTATGCTAATCCATCCTCATGGGTATTAGATACCGGGTGTGGTTCTCATATCTGCAATATGTTGCAGGTACTTAGGAGCCCAAGGAGATTGGATAGAAACGAGGTGGATCTCCGCGTTGGTAATGGAGCAAGAGTTGCTGCTCATTCAGTTGGAGATGCTGACCTTATTTTGCCTACGGGCCTTTTACTGCATTTGAATAATTGTCTTTATGTTCCGCAAATTTCTAGAAACATTATTTCAATTTCTTGTTTAGAACAAGATGGATATACTTTCAGTATTAGGAATGGTACTTTTTCTATCATTTTGAATGATATGGTTTACGGTACTGCTTCTTTAATAAATGGATTGTATGTGTTGGAAATGGGAAATGAAGTGCTCAATATAGATGTGAAACGACCTAGGACGGATAATCAATCTTATCTTTGGCACTGTAGACTAGGGCACATAAATGAAACAAGATTGTCTAGGATGCATAGAGATGGATACCTGGACTCCATGGATTTGGAATCCTATGGACAGTGTGAATCTTGTCTAGCTGGGAAAATGATTCAACAAAAGCCCAAAGGGCTTGAGAGTCATAGGGCTAGTGAGTTATTAGAACTCATTCATACTGATGTATGTGGCCCAATGTCTATTGAGGCTAGAGGTGGATATTCTTATTTCATTACCTTTACAGATGACAAATCAAGATTTGGGTATATATACCTAATGAGATATAAATCTGAAGCTTTTGAAAAGTTCAAAGAGTTTAGGAATGAGGTGGAGAAACAGCGTGGCAAGATGATTAAGACATTACGATCAGATCGTGGTGGTGAATATTTGAGCCACGAGTTTCAGGGTTATCTGAGAGAAAATGGAATTCTCTCACAATTTACCGCTCCTTACACACCACACCAAAACGGTGTCTCCGAAAGGAGAAACAGGACCTTGTTAGACATGGTTAGGTCTATGATGAGTGAGACTCAACTTCCAAAATCGTTTTGGGGATATGCCTTAGACACAACGGCATACCTTCTAAATAGGGTACCGTCTAAATCTGTTCAGACCACACCATATGAGATATGGAGTGGTAAGAGACCCAACCTGAGTTACCTCAGGGTATGGGGATCGCCAGCTTATGTCAAAGCGTTGACATCAGACAAGCTTAGTGCTAAGAGTACTAAATGTCTATTTGTGGGGTATCCTAAAGGTACTAAGGGATACTACTTCTACTCCATGGAAGAACACAAAGTGTTTGTTTCAAAGAATGCTGAGTTCCTTGAGAAGGATTTGATCTCTCGAGGAGGCAGTGGGAGTAAGATTGATCTTGAAGAAGTGCAAGATCCACAAGAACAGATTGAGGAACCCGAGTCTGCTCCGCAGGCGACGTTCTCCAATGGAGAAGTAAACACACAACTCCGTAGACATACGAGGGTCATCCATCCACCTGAAAGGTACGGGTTTGTGATTGAGAATCAGCAAACTGTTGAGGATGATGAACCAAGTAACTACGAGGAGGCGGTCAAAGATGTTGACTCCTCAAAATGGCTTGAAGCCATGGAATCTGAAATGGATTCGATGTATCAGAACAAGGTATGGACCTTGGTTCCTAAACCACAAGGAATAGTTCCTATTGGAAATAAATGGGTCTTTAAAAGAAAGACTGATGCAGATGGCAACGTTCAGACCTACAAAGCTAGGTTGGTGGCGAAAGGGTATCGTCAAAGACAAGGAGTTGACTATGATGAAACTTTTTCACCAGTTGCCATGATCAAATCTATTAGGATCATGCTTGCAATAGCAGCATACCACGACTATGAAATTTGGCAAATGGATGTCAAGACCGCCTTCTTGAATGGGTTCTTGAAGGAGGAAGTGTACATGACACAACCTGAAGGCTTTGAAAACAAAGATCAGGTGCATATGGTATGCAAACTACAAAGGTCAATATATGGGCTAAAGCAAGCATCAAGGAGTTGGAATATACGTTTTGATGAAGTCGTTAAGAGTAACGGTTTTATCAAGAACGAGGATGAACCTTGTGTTTACAGAAAGGTAAGTGGGAGTAATGTCGTCTTCCTAGTGCTTTATGTAGATGACATATTGCTAATAGGAAATGACATCCCCACATTAAAAATAACGAAAGAGTGGCTTTCAGAAAACTTTACCATGAAGGATTTGGGAGAGACAGCCTTTATACTCGGTATAAAAATCTATAGAGATAGATCCAAGAGGCTGCTGGGTTTATCTCAATCCACGTACGTTGACAAGATGCTAAAGAGGTTTAGCATGGAAGGGTTGAAAAGGGGTTTTCTTCCTGTCAGTCATGGGGTACACCTATCAAGGGCTATGTGTCCTAAGTCACAGCCTGAGAAGGATCGCATGAGTGGAATTCCATACGCTTCGGCTATTGGATCCATCATGTATGCTATGATATGTACGAGACCAGATGTCTCATATGCTTTAAGCATTACGAGCAGATACCAGTCAGACCCTGGAGAGGGTCACTGGACGGCAGTCAAAACCATCCTTAAATACTTAAGAAGAACTAAGGATGCGTTTCTGGTCTATGGTGGGGTTAATGAGTTAACAGTGAAAGGATTCACTGATGCCAGCTTTCAGAGTGACAAAGATGACTGCAAGTCACAGTCAGGATTCGTATTCACCTTAAATGGTGGGGCAGTGTCTTGGAAAAGTTCCAAGCAGGAGACAACAGCAGACTCAACGACAGAGGCTGAATACATAGCTGCTTCAGAAGCAGCTAAGGAGGCAGTGTGGATCAAGAAGTTCATAAATGAACTAAGGGTGGTTCCAAGCGTGGATGAGCCCATATAGTTGCTTTGCGACAACACTGGAGCCATCGCGCAGTCAAAGGAACCTAGGTCTCATCAAAGATCTAAACACGTGCTCCGCAGATATCATTTGATTAGAGAAATCATTGATAGGAATGATGTAAAAATGGATTATGTTCCCACAGACGATAACCTGGCCGATTCTCTGACAAAGGCTGTTTCTCAGAGAAAACATGATAGTCATTATGAGGCTTTGGGCATACGACTTAGGTCTGATTGGCTCTAGGCCAAGTGGGAGCTTGTTAGCATATGGGTGTCCTAGAGACAATCTTTTGATTAAATAAAGGACACTAGATGTAGAACTTTATTTGTCGCAAATAAATGTAAGCACTATTTATTCAGTTTCATATTGTGTCTCGATATTACTGTTAATATTATATGAATGAACTGGATAAACCCCTTGGAATAGAACAGGTATCTCTTGAGTATCTGTGATGAGATCACGATCATGAGGATTCAAGGATATTGCATGTCTATTCCTAATTATATGTTCCTAGTCTAGAGACACTGAGTTTGGGGATCAGTGATCTCGAGTAAAGACTAGTACGACTTATCTACTTGTATATGGATACAAGGTAAAGACCTCATGAGCTGCAGATATGGAGATATCTTAGCTAAAGTCGTGGGTGGACCTATAAGAGTATAGCTCGCACTGAACAGACCCAAAAAGAGACTCTATGAGGAAATCTCACAGATAGTGTCATTAGAGTAATCTCTTTATGTTTGGGTGTGTCTTTCCTTAGACCAGAAGTTATTACCTAGACTGTGTTCTTGAAGGCATGTTTTGATTGTATACCTCGTCTGCCTGAAACATGGAGACTCATAGGTATACTGTTGGGCGTGTCCTTAAAGGGCACAGGGCTAGGGTAATAAGCCGAAGGAATTCGTCAAATCTCTGTGAGAGATTAGGTTATCTGTAAACCGGAGAAATCGGGATGACATTTACAGGGACTCGGGAATCTATGCATAGTAAAAGAGATCATGAGATGATCTGCCTTTAGAGTCAGTAAATTGAAGATTCCCTATTTCGAATAAAGCTTACCCTAAACCGCAGGGGTTGATACATTTCCTTACCCTAGGTTAATGGGAAGATAACCGAGACGAAGGGAAATACATACGGTAACCAAATATGTGCAATAGGATGATCAAGTCATTAATCTGACTAGTTCTGGGGCAACAAAGCATTGCTAGTGCTCTGTGTTGTCATTAATTGGGTTGTGGGCTTGTTGGGCCCAAGCCCAGTTATGTCAGTAGCTAAGTTGGACCTAATGGGTCACACACTAACACCTTGTAGTTATGATGGACTAGCTTTAAAGGTATTGGGCCTAATAATGTTATTAGCCCAAGAAACTGTTTGGAAGCCCACCTAAATGGGTGGGTGGTGCATGGAGTTTAGTAATGGGCTTGGATAGTCCAAGCCATTACTAATTAATTTAATTAGTTAAATTAATAATCAAATATTTGAATTTCGAATTTTGAATTTGAAATTTGAATTTTGAAATTGAAATTTGAAATTTGAAATTTGAATTTTAAAATTTGAATTTGAATTTGAATTTTGAAATTCGAATTTTGAATTTGAAATTTGAATTTTGAAATTCGAATTTTGAATTTTGAATTTGAATGTTTGAACGTTTTAATTCAAGTGTTTGAATTCGAATTTGAATTGGTTTTGAAAAGTTGTTTCATAACAAAAGGATAAGACAGGATCTTATTGGAGCATATTCCTTGGATGAAGAAGCATCTTTGGAGGCTCTCCCTAGGCTGTTTGGTGCATCACTTTTAAGTGATAAGAGTGTTATCTTATCACTTAAAACAAACCTCCATTCAGATTTGGTGGTTGAGGGAATCAGTGGGTAAGTTGATTCAAATTTTGAATGCAACTGCTCAATGTATTTGGACCCTTTATAGGGCTGAATTATGTGCATGAAAACTATATACTATATGATAGTTTATGAATTTAAGTTTAAATTAATTTGAATTTAAATTCATGTGGATAAGATTGGAGGTTGTTGGCAAAGTTTGTTTTGCAACAGCTCCACCTTATCACACTGTTTCATGCATAACTTTCAAAGAAATTTGAAAGTTTATTTTTCATTTTGAATGAATGAATTCCCTCTTCCTCTCCAAAGGGTGCGCATAAATAGACATGTTCCTCACCTTAGGTTTCATTGGAAAACCAAGCCAACTCTCCTCCTCTATGCACCATTCTGTAGGGTAGCTCAGTACACCTTTCCAAACAGGATACCTAGCCTCCACCCTCACCACTTGTGCGCATAGCAAGCCTCATTGTGGTGTTCATCTGGTGGCTTTCAAGAAAGAATTCTTGCATCATAGACGAACGGTGGTGTGGATCACCATTAGAGGGTTTGAACCCTTCAAGCCTGACATCTCATCTCCCTGACTGATCAGGCCAAAACAAGGTAACATCATGCTGTCTTAAAGCATGAATCTATGAGTGCATGTATGTTCCGCAGTAAAATTTTTGTTTTACACCTTACATGCATCGGCCTTCAAAGGCCAGTTTACTTTCAGGTAGAGTTCTTCGTTTTTGGAAATTCTTTGAATTACTTACCCGGGTACGTAGGTGTGTACCCGGGTAATGCAATGCAACAATAAAGGAAGAAAATCTAATTGCCAGCAATGCAATCTGATTGAGTTGAAAACTAAAGTCAAACAACATAAAAGTTGAGCTAAACAGAATATTGGAATTGAAAAGAGCAATTGTCTGTTCTCAATTATGATTTTCAAATCAAATAAAAGTTCAACAACCCTCAATGGAAGTCTTAAACATAAGAAAAGCAACAATGAGAAGGATGAACAACCCTGGGCACGGATGCAAATCAATGTCAAATGCAAGAAAATCATTAGAAGAGAATCTATGTCTTGACAAAACAACAAGAAAAAAAACTGAACAAGATGAGCAAAACATTTTTCATGCAAACTAAAGGCATAATTGAGTTATACCAAAAAAAAAAAACATAATTGAGTTTTATTTAAAGAGTTTCTACAAAAACCATGTAAGGATAAAAGACTAGGGAACCCAATACTTACATGAAATGAATTTTCAATGCTGATCCTGTTTTCACTTGAAGTTCTCAAAGAAGATTCCTTTTCCCAATTCTCTTTCTGGGTAAGCAAAAGCTCACCAAGCAAAGACCATAACTTCCTTGTATTGTCCATGTTGTTCGTATCTTGGGCAACTTGATCAGCGTCCTGCACACACATTGCGATAACAACCGTGGGGTATTAGTGGTTCTTTTGCTACATAGAAGAGAGAGAAAGGAGAAGGTTCTGAGAATATGTTGGAAAAAATATATAATCATATGTTTATAGAGTTAGTGTCAGCGAGAGAGGGAGCGAAAGAGAACTAAGTTCCAGATTTTTCTATGAAAGCATGCCTGAAAATCGGTTTGGTTGGGTTACATTGTTATTATTGTTACGCAACTTCGTATCAAAATGTTGTAACAATTGATAATGATAATGATAATGATAATGACACTTACCCGGGTACACACCTACGTACCCGGGTAAGTAATTAAAAGAATTTCCAGAAATAAAGAACTCTACCCGGTTACACACCTACCTACCCGGGTAGGCCAGAAAATTCAAAAACTACCCGGGTAAGGAGGTGTGTACCCGGGTAGGCTTCGTGGTCAACGGTCAAACAGGGGCAGATTGGTGTTATGTTTTTGGGATGGGTTAAATTTTCGAATTAGTTTCAAATGAGGGTCAAATTAGTAATTAATTATTAATTAAGGGTCAAAAAGCCAAGTAAATACCCAAATTGGTCCTGACAAAAAACTCGATACCCATTTTAGTCCCTAACAAAAATAAATTAGTTGGATAGTCCCCGACACAGACAAATAGGTCTCACGTTAGTCCTTCTATTAATCTCAAACACACAGCGTCATTGACAAAGCTGATGTGTCACGTTAATGAGCATGGTTACTGCCACGTTGGAGGTGGAACGACGTCGTCTGAAGCTCCATAATCCATATTTCTCATAATCTTTTGAAGAAACCCAATTGAACGTTAAGTTGTCATTCCCTCTCAATTTCTTCAAAGGAACATCGTCGTATGGTTTAAGGTTCTTCTTGAATCAAAGAGAAGGGGATTGAATCGAATATTGAACGTTTGAATTTGAGGATTACTAATTTAGGGTTTACTGATTTAGGGTTTATGCTCAATTTGGTGTTTTATTTGAAACTTAGTGTTTAGGAGATGAATATTTCTTCTGGGAAGGGGAGCTCAAGCCCTTGTAGTTCATTTGGGTCCAGAATTGAAAGGAGAGCTGCTCCATTGTGTAAATGTGGGAGGCGCAGTGTTGTTTACACCTCCAATACCATTAGAAACCCAAATAGAGCATTTTTTGGGTGCCCCAATTTCAAGGTGAGGTATTTTTTTGCATGCTTTAACATTCTAATTTGAATGTTATTAACAGTTTGGTTTAATTTGGTGTTAGGAAAAAAGTCACACTGCAACTTTTTTACATGGGTGGATGATGCTACATCTGATACCATGGAGCTGGAAGATTGAAGAATTTATAAGTTGGAGTTGAATGTAGCTGAAATCGAATTCAAGTTGAACTTTGTGGACATGAAGCTCAATGATGAACTGTAGCTGGAGGTGAATGACCAAAAAAAGAAGATTAATGAGCACCATATAAAGATTGATGAACTATCAATGAAGATGGAGATAGAGTTTGAAAGGGTAGAGAAGGAAATTAAGCATATGTGTAGGTGTGCTAGGGTGTTTGGTGGATCCATTATTGTTGTGTTTGTAATATGTATATATCTTGCAAGTATGCTAGAGTGAAATATATTATGTGGTTTTGTTGAGATTTGCTCGTGTATGTACCATTACATGTTGTAACATTTTTGGAATGTAAAGATTTGTAATGGAAGGAGTAGTGTTGAAATTTAATGAATTGTTGTTCATGCAATATATATAGCATGACTTATGTATTTGAAGTTATGTTTATTGGCACAAAGTGTTATATAAACTTGATGCAGATAAAAAAGATTGTTGGTCTATTAATAGCAAATGTACATTCTTGTTAGTCACGATTGATATCAGCATGAACAAGGGAAAATGTCATTGCTGGTCTGTTAATAACAAATGTACATTCTTGCTAACAGAAATATAGCAGGGTCTAAAAAGGACCCCGATAATTTTGTTATGGACCATAATGGACCTATGAATTATAAAACAAGGACTAAAAAGTTCCTCGATAGAAAATGTGGAGGACTTATAAGGCCACTTAATTGCAGATGGTTTACAAGTGCGAAGCAACATTGAATACATTAAAGACACAGAACATTAATCGCCTCAGCAAACAGAACAAAACAAATAGAACAAACAGGGAACTTATGATGGACATTCCCAAACAGAACAAAAAATATCATTTCATCAGCAGAAACCAATGTTGACAGAAACATAACTTATTTTTTTACATTGAAGCTACAGTGAACCTACAATGTAAAAACAAGGAACTGATAATGGACACAGCAAACAGAACCAAAAATACCATTGTTGACAGAAACCACAAAGTGTATCAGCTGACAGTAAGTGTGGACCAAGATTTAAAAATTGCAGCATTGAATACATTAATGAAACAGAACACACAGATAGTAAGCAAACACTTTGCATTCATTGCTTCACATCCTAGTTACAATTACTAACCATGTCCAACATGCCACAGTCATACAAAAAAATCCCACTGACATATTTCCATGAAGGCCAATACATGTGTTCCAAAAAACCATAATGTTCCTACTAACTATGGCCATAACCAGAGGTATACAAAAAATGGCTTAATGACATATTTCAACAGGGCCAATACCGAAGTATTTCCAAAAAAATACCCTAGTTACAATTCCAGTCAATTCCTATATCAGAGGCATCAAAAAAATGGCCCAATGTCAGTGAATCTGAATGGATTCCAATCAATTATGTGGGGCTGGTCTTGGTGGCTTGAACCCTGGTGTAGACATGAAGCTCATGAATCTGGCGCTGATGCCACTACTTGCTGCAGTAATTGTGCCTCCCACATTTACACAATGGAGCAGCTCTCCTTCTTTCACCTGTGGACCCAAATAAACTACAAGGGCTTGAGCTTCCCCTCCAATAAAAAATATTCATCTCCTAAACACTAAGTTTCAAATAAAACACCAAATTGAGGATAAACCCTAAATCAGTAAACCCTAAATCAGTAATCCCCAAATTCAAACGTTCAATCTTCGATTCAATCCCCTTCTCTCTGGTTTAATAATAACCCTAAACCATACGACGACGTTCCTATGAAGAAATTAAGAGGGAAGGACAACTTAACGTTCAATGTGGTTTTTTCAAATGATTATGAGTAGCGTGGATTATGGAGCTTCAGACGACGTCGTTCCACCTCCAACGTAGCAATGACCATGCTCATTAATGTGACACATCAGCTTCGTCAATGATGCCGTGTGTTTGTGATTAACAGAAGGACTAAGACTAACGTGGGACCTATTTGTCTTTGTTGGGGACTATCCAACTAATTTATTTTTGTTATGGACTAAAATGGGTACCAAGTTTTTTGTCAGGAACCAATTTGGGTATTTACTCTTTTTAAATCTATCAGCAGGATAGTTAAAATCTCAATTTATCATCATAATTTTATATTTTTATGATCTTTTTCATCAAAATAATTTTATAAATATTCCAAATGCCTTTTACGTTCTGATTTTATATTTTATGATTTTTATCGCCCTTTGAATTTTATGAAAAATCTCAATTTTAACTACCTTGACTACCTATATAACACGGACACGGTCTTTTTTTCAAAATTTGCGTGACGGACACGTGTCCGACACGCTCCGACACGCGTCCGACACGCGGGGACACGTAGTCAACTCTCCGACACGTTTTTCCGACACGCAGTCAACTTTTTCGGACACGCGGTCAACACTCGGACACATTTTTTTTTGTATTTATTTTTCGGCGGAGAGAAGGATGCATAGCTTCATGTCGTGGCCGTCAATGCGTCTTCGTTCGGCTCTATCGGCAGCTTTGATGCTGTATCGAACCCCAATGAGGAGATCCCAACGAAATTTTGGGAGAGACTGTTCATCATGTCGTCCAGCTCGTCGTCCTTCATGTCCACCAGCGTGCTTACCGTGAACCCAAGCTCTGCCACCTTCGCCGCCGTGTAGTATCTGATGCCGTAAGCATGGAAAAGCTCCTCAAGCGCACCCAACAGTTGATCACTCGGTGCTCTCACCTTCGCCGCCGTGTAGTATCTCACGTTTTTAATTTCCTGTGTACTTTAAAACATTGAAGACATGTGTTTTTCCGAAACTGCCCTTTTCCCCATGATTTTTCCGGAGGGTAGTTGGTTTTTGTTTTGGCAGATTATGTTTGGGGTTGGGGTTTGTCCAATGAAGAAATCTTCCATATATGTCCCAAACAAACTTAACCAGGTTGGAAAATAATAACCATCCAGATGTTGACAGCAATATATATATATATATATATATATATATATATATATATATGGTTTGAAAGATATGGGTGTCAATTTTAATAAAAATATATACGGGTTTCATATCGTAATATATATTAAACATGTGCAGCTACTTCATCTTCTACATGTTTTTAATTATTTATACATTAATCATGTTAGGTTAATTTGTCAAAAAAATGTAGAATTTCCCTTTATGTATAATGGATATGATACGCATTTAACAACATAATGTAATAGAATTATCTTATTCTTATATAAATATATATATATATATATATATATATGATACACATTTAACTAAATATAAAAGAAAATTTATAAATTAATTTTTTTCTGTTATGAGATTTGACATGAAAAATTAATAAATTACAAAAAATTATATATATTTATATTTATGTTATGAAATTTGAATATTTGATTGGTTATATGACTTATTATGGACTCTTATATGTATTAAATATAAATTATATTATATATATTAAAAAATTTATTTAATATCAAAACGTGTCCCAACGTGTCGAAATATGACATTTTTTAGAATTAACGTGTCGGCGTGTCGTGTCCCGTGTCCGTGTCCGTGCATCATAGTTGACTACCACAGTGAAGCATCGCAGAAATTCCTAAGGAGGTGTTTGGTTGAAGTTAAAATTTATGTTCACCGGGGAAATATAATTACCAGGGATCTACAGGAAAAGTGAATTAGATAGGAAAATTAAAAAATAAGTTGTTTGGTTGGACCAAATATTACCAGGAAAATTGATTAATGTTTTTGAAACCTATGTTTGGTTGAAGAAAAAATGTTGATGGGTAAATGAGATATAATTACAAATATAATCACATAATAATATCCTAATATTAATACAAGTAAACGGTGCGTATGCCATTTGTCCTCTAACGATAATTTCTGTCATCCAAATTTGTCTATCATAGGTGACCATTTTTAAATGCAACCTTCATCCCTCCTGCCTCAAATCTACAATTGCATGAGAACTCTCTTTGATGCTGCAGGCTTTCCTTCTTCTTCACACTTGTTTAGTATTCTTAACCTGAAGGTCTCTCAAACAATCACTTCTTCAATCTTCACCCTTCCTTTCACACTCACCTTTCTCCTTATTGCAAAATCATCCATAATCCATGCTCTCAATCACCATAAACCAACTTTGCCACATTCCTTCAATTCAATAATATCCATTTACAAGCCACTCCTTCACATCTATGTCTACAACTGTTTCTTGATTCTTTTAGCAAATGCAACTACTTTTTGTCTCATGTTTTTGGCCTTCATCTTCATTGAAGGACTTGGATATTCAAACATGCAAAACCAGGGATCCTCCGGTCGTCATTTCCAGATTTTCTCTTCAACCCACACAAGGAAGATAAGCTTATGGAGACTTCCACTCATGGACGCTGCTGACCATATCTTTCTTCGCGCTTTACATGAGGGTATTATGGTCTGATTTGGATTGCCCTCAGCTTCATTTAGCTGGCTAAGTATGGAACACCACCTCCAACTTGTCTTTCCTAACAGTGCTGATTGCTTGCTTTCTTCGACCAAATGTTGATTGTTGTGCAAATATAATAGATGGGGAAATTGAAAGAAACGGTTTACCAAACTTGGGTGTCTAACTTTCCCAATTGCATTTGCATAGCTAAATTTTAAGAAACTCTAAATCAAACACCACCTAAGATTATATCATCTCTTATAACTTGGGGGTAGATTAACGGAAACTGATATTGAAAATTCTATTAACCCATATTTTTTATAAGAATTGTGAATTTTTTTTCAAGAAAATCAGATTCTGCGAATTAATTTTTGTGAAGGAGAAGGTCAACTTAAAATTCCACTTAATGGGTGGTATTTTCAGATTCACACCCAGTGAGAATGTTTTCTATTTTTTTGAGACAAAATACCCTGAAATATAGATGAGCTTTGGACAAAAAATTTCATCCTCCTTTTCTACCATTTTCGCCACAATCGCAATTGGCGACGAGCTTCTAGAATCCACATTATCCTACTTGTACTCTAAATGCACCATACATCTGTCAAAAAAGAAAGAAAAAATTTGGAATTTGATGAAAAATACTTAAAAAGATATGAATTAAATGGGGAAAAACTTTCTTTTTTTGGTAAAAAAATATATCCACTTGGATACATCCAATGTATAAAAGAAATTTTCGTAGACAACCATCGTGTCGAAACTAACCAATGGAAAGAAGGTGATAATGTTTGCACTTGGGCGTTAGGTCAATTTGAATGATAAGCCTATGGGGTTGGGTGTTAGATTGAGGTGTTACGCGCTCTTGGCTAAGGATAGAGTTGTGAGGCTCTTCAATTTAGAGGAAGGTGGTGCCTTCACCTTTAGCGGTGTCGAGGATCTCCTCAAAGTTGTCCTAATTGTTATTGTATTTCTTATTCCTCGTGTTTCTTGCCATTTCTTTTTTCTCCTCAAATTACATGTATTCTTGGACATAAAGTTGAAGAAATACAAAAGTTTTTTTTTTTAATTTTAAATTAGAAAAGTTTTGAATGAAAATGAAGGGTAAAATTATTTTTGTAAAATCACCTCACATTCTCAAATACTTGACAATCAATCAAATAGAGAATCACAAAACTTGAGCCAATATTTATGAGAATATTTTGATCTACCAAACATCTATTTTGTAACCTTCTCAAAAAATTCAAAGCATACTTCTAAAAATTATGATTTTCGGAAACAAATTTTTTGTTACTACCAAACGGCCCGTAAAAGTACTATGTCAGAAAATGTAATTTCTCATAGTGTAATATAAGAGTTATGTTGTAGAAAAAATGATTATGTTATGTTATAGAGATTCGTTTTGCATGCCGGAGTTTTTTTTTTTTTTGCTGCGGGTCTCACAAAATATTGTGTGTAGGAAATTTTTTATGATCATGTTAAATGACAGATGATAAACGTTTTGAGAATGTTCTTATATCCGTCTAACTGTTAGATGGAGTTTCCACGGTGGACCGGATCTACCTAAATACTTCTCTCAAGCATAATTGTAAATCTTGGATAGTCTGTACCAAAAAAAAAAAAAAAAAATCTTGGATAGTCTGGTTCAGTCCGAAACTGTGACTTGGGCTTCTGGCCGGGCTGCATATTAGTCCTCTATTATTTATGGGTTAAACTTGATCAAGACTTGATGAACTGGATAAAGTTTAAGAAATTAGCTGGATTGAACCGAATAAAAACCGGCTGCTTTAAACCAGTAACTAAAGAAAAAGAGTGGCTGATTTTCTATCGGATCATACCAGAAAAACTTGGCCAATCTTGTGAAATTTTTTCTTTCTATATTTTTTTGAGTAAATCCTCTCATATATTATATAACATGATCATGTGAAAAAAATTCTAATTATAAAAGAGTAAATAAATAGTGATAACTGCCTAACCAAAGAAAAATAAAAAAAATAATGATAACTGATGAAATAGAAAAAAAATTATGATAAAAAGTTATCAAATCATTACCATTAATTTATTTATTTATAGTTAAGACTATCTCACATGATTTGAATCGATAAATTATTTGTTTGATCTCGGTCTAAATTTTAGAACTCCCCAATACAACGTCCATGACGTTATTAGGTTAATAAATTTTTAAAATAAACAAGACATTTGGAATTTGTCAAAAAAATAGAGGAAAAAAAAAAAACTCAACTACCTAGCGAAGTTGGATTGCTTTTTGTCAACTTGAGTATATTCTTTAATCTTTACTAGTTATGGCATCTTCCATTGTCTCTTTTTTCTGTCTTTGTTAATTTTTTTTTTTTTTATCATCTTAATCGTGTACTATCCTCAGCAAGAGCTTTCCTTTTTTGCTCCCGGAGTCCAGCCCATTGGTTTTTTTTTTTTTTTAAAGAATAGAAGCAATATCGAAGTATAAACAGGAACGGATTTTCTTCTCCTAAACTACTGGAGAAGTGTAAATCTCATTAAGTTTTTCACTTGCCAGTAGATTTTATGGTAAAATGACGAGCGAGGGAAAATGTGGAATTATACTTTTGCACGTATTTGTTGGATTAATTTAAAATAGAATCACTTTTGAAAACTAATTGCTTAAAACGACATTAATATTAATGTAATTTAAATATTAAATTGAAATGGATTACATCATTTGAAAAAGTATAATTCCACATTTCTCTTAAAAAATTGTTGAATATTAATATTATACTTTCAGAAACATTTCTCTTAACTTCGAAAGCGTCAAAATCGATTTTTGAAGATTTAATCGATTAAATCTTTAAGTCAACAATTTTTTCCAATTTTGACCATTTAATCGATTAAATCTTTAATTTAATTGATTAAAGAGAGATAGATTGATATATAATTTTTAATAAGAGACAAAATAATTATTAATTAATTAATAAAGAACAAAAAGATCAAAAGACCACGCCAAATGAGAGTTTAATGAACGTGATATATATTCACAATTTTGGTTCATGTTTGGTGCAGTGAAGCGTTGAAGAAACCATAGTTAGCTAACCCTTGGGGTCCATTTATTTTAGATTTTTGTAGAAATAATTAATAAAAAACAATTTTGAAATAACTTCTATTAAAAAAAAGGAAATATTACTCTCCTTTAATATAAGGTAACTTATCTCATTTTCTCTCACTTCGGACAATATCAACTTATATAATTATAAAAATAATTAGTCTATATCAAATCTTAATTGTTGATTTACATGTATATAACACTTATGAATTATTGAAAATTAATAATTAATTAATGTAGCCTAATAGATCACAATCGACAGATTTATAGAAATTAACGATTAAGATTTGATATAAGGCTTCTTATTCTTACATTGATTTAAATTCATCATATCCCTAAAAAAATATTAGTATTTGAAAATAAAATTGGTTTTTTTTGGTACATAGATAAAATTACTTTTAAATATAAATGCAAATATGTTTTATTGTAATTTGTTAGTTAATCTCTTAGGGCAAATCCCCTAACTTCATGAGAGTAAGGGTGAGTTTGTAGTCAACTTTATTCTTGTATTTTGCAAAACGGTGCTTCTTAAACTCTAAACCATGCATGATTTTGTGTAAAGAATACCCTTACCCTTTACTACCCACGATTCTTTCTCAATTTTATAAATTTCAGACTCGAGTTTACATATAAACGTGTGTAATTTGTTTAAGAATTTGATTATACTCATCACAAAATTAATTTCTAGGATTAAAAATCTTAAACAAACTATACACGTTTCAATGTATACTCAATTTGCTCACCATTCCCCATTATTCTATGCATAACCAAGTAGAAAATTAAAGAAATAGATTCAAGCAACATCAATACTGTATTCAAAAAAAAAAAAAAGCAACATCAATACGGGAGTTGCTTCGTTATGCTGTACCACAACGTTCCATGATGAAAATCAGTACGTTACATTATTGTACTTTTCTATACGTAATTTTTTATTTTCCAAACAGTCTAAGAAAAATTGGAAATAGGAAAATGCCAACCGTCGCAGAGCATTAAATATGAGAATTAATTGCTTCATTAAATACTAAGTAACCATTGCAAATACTAAATGAA
The DNA here is from genome assembly GCA_032173675.1 of Gastrolobium villosum. Classification (NCBI taxonomy): domain Eukaryota; kingdom Viridiplantae; phylum Streptophyta; class Magnoliopsida; order Fabales; family Fabaceae; genus Gastrolobium; species Gastrolobium villosum. The sequence goes on along the minus strand of JAVKPL010005745.1, from coordinate 228,865 downwards.
TATTAAGTTCACAACAAAAAGTTTCCAGTTATTCCAATGAATAACCAATCTCTCTTTGTTTTGGGTACAAATTGCTTATACACTTATCCACCGGAGCAGATTAGTGTTCTCTGTACTCCGTATTCGCTGCATGAACCATTAATAATTTGTATACAGATATATATTATATGCATATATCTATAATTAGCTTACCTTAAAAGCTTAAACCTTATTGCTACTTGAGAGATTTAGTTGAATTTGAAGATGAAGGGGCTGCATATCTAGCAGAGAATCCACGGCGAGAAAATTCTTCGGCGTTGCTCACCCAACCCTCATCGAAGTTCTGAGCATAGCTTAAAGGGTCATACCCAAAACCATCAATGGGTTTGTAAGTGTTGGTTCGCTTTGTCCATGGAAAATTCAATTTGAAACACCTCCAACACGAAAGCAAGCCTCCGGGTGCTGTTCTTCTAGGAGAGGGACTTTTATCCATGACTTCGAGATAGCTTCATGGAACGAAACTTCAGTACCAAAGGTTTTGTGAGGCCATTTTTTGTTACCCACTTTAATGATTTTGAGTGTGTGGTATAGCATAATATAATTTACGGAATCTAATTAATGGTCAAAAGAGTGAACACTTTTGGGCTTGGAAGAGATTATTGGAAGTTAAAGAATATAAACTTGTCGTTTTCCCTAGTTATTTTTTGCTAAAAAACAAGGTTGCTGAGACAAGGATTTGTAACTGTGACCCTTTATGAGCCTTGCGAGCTACCAAGTTGATCCATCTAGAGTGTGACAACTAATGGACAAAGAAAGATTGAATGCGCCCTCCATTTATTTTACTTGTGCAAAATTTGAGCTGTTTTGGTAATTTAAATTCTGGTGTCTTAGCCTAGATTTAGAGAAATAAAAATAATAATAATTACAAGCATATATTAAATATAAAGCTTCAGATTATTAATCAGTTAGTGATGGATGTGGATAAAATGAAAGAAGGGGTGGTTGATGGGGCTTGCTGGAACATGTAGTATAATTACGAGCATATGTTGGCAATTTCCTGAAGTTGGATATGTTAAAATAAACTCAGATGGTGGCTGGGTATTTTAGATATGCTTTTGATAATGAGGGATGCTAGTGGCAAGTGGTTATGTGCTTTTGCAAAAAGATTAGGTATTTGTTCTTCTTATAGAGCTCAATTATGGGGTATTCTTTGCGGTTTGGAGATGGCGTGGAATAAAGGTTACCGAAATGTGATTCTTATGAGTGATTCATCTAGTACAATCACTGTGCTCAATTCTGGAAGTGCAGCAGTCTGTGAGATTCAACTTGTTTCTCGTATACAGACATGGCTCAACAAAGAATGGCACGTTAGAATTAATCATACGTATAGAGAAGAGAATATGTGTGCGGACTGGCTAGCAAACTACATTTTGGATGATAGGGATCAAAATGACTAGCTAATTCTTCAAAAGCCTCCGCATGGAATATATCTTATATATTTGGCTGATCTTGCTGTCATTGCTAAGAATCGTATAATAGTTTACTCTTGATAGAGTAGTATTTACTCTTGATAGGGTAGCTAGGTTTTTTGTGTTAGGTCTTTGTTTTTATGTTGGTTTGTTTGTCTTTGTTTATGGGCTAATGGCCCCACTGTCTATAAGAAATAAAATAAAATAAAATAATAATAATAATAACAACTGAACTTATTGTTATACTCAAGGCTTATTTTTTGAGTATCTTATATTCTTTTGATTTTTTTAAGTAATAGGAGTTATATTTTAAAATTTGCTTTTAGATTCTTTTGATTCCCTTGATAATGGGAGTTATATTCAGTTTATTTTTTTGGTCATTTTTTTATGCAAATAGATGATAATTTTGTGACATTTGTTTGAATTCTCATAATTGATTATCATCCTAATTGTTATTCTAATTGTTATTTTTCCTGTTGACTAAGAAAAATATGGATAAAGTAGTATCTTCAAGCATGTTATGAGCTTAAAGATGATTGGATGTCACAAATTTTTAATTCTCATATTATATTATGACATATTGGTTTATTTAAGTTAAGCAATTTCATGTCATTTGAAAATTGGATTAATTCAATTTCATATTGTTAAGAAATTAGACTGAAAGTAGCAATTCATGTTTTTTAGAAATTGTGGTAATGCAGTTTCATATTGTTGATAAATTACATTGAGGATCGGTAAGAATTAGCATGTTACATTGTTAATCACATCTTGGTACTAATTTTTACTACATTACTAGCCTATGAATATTCAGGAAGATGTAATACTTATTGCATGTGAGTGTGGAAGATCATATGTTACATTATTTTCAGTATATTGATAGACATGTTCCTATGATAAAGTTATTTTGGATTGGATTGAGATGTTGGAATTGGAATATTATCTTTACAAAATTATGACCACATAAAATGATTTTCAAGTTATTAACTTGGTATAGTCATTTTCAAAATAAAATGATTTTTCAAAAAGGATATTAAATTAATTAATATGCCCAAGTGGAAGAATGTTAAAATTTCACAATATATGGCTTTATTAATTAAGCATGTTTTAGTATTTCAAAATATTGAGGTTAATAATATTCCAATTTAGTTATTATTAATTCAAGTCCATTGTGATCATGTTTTATTTTTATGCTTATGGCATCTGACTAGATCGATTTGGTCTAGTTGGAGAATAATGTAGGCTTTAATGTGATCATGGTTACCATGGTTATTAATTAATTACATTTTAGTATTTCAAAATATCAGGGTTAATACTATTCCAATTCAGTTAATTATTTATTCGAGCACGTTGCGATCATGTTTTGTTTTTGTACTTATGACATCTGATTAGCTTGGGTCTAGTTGGATAACAGAATAAGCTTTAGTATGATCCTGATTTTCATGATGGGTGGACTCAGTGGATACAGAGTTACAGACTCTTCTGATTAGGGCATTGTAACTTCTTGGCTAGAGTCTTTCTCTCTATAATCTAATATCTTGAGGTTTTGAGTTGAGATATAGTGTCGAACCCACTTGCTACAGTAAATATAACCTAGCCTATTAGTGATGGTCCCCGGCGATAGGTTTCCCTTGGCCCAGTGACACTTACAAGGATGTAGATTATCTCTTGTCGAAAAAAACATGATATGGTCGTATGAACAAAATCATAACCATACAAAAATATATCAATGGTAATAAAAAAAGAGAAAAAATAATTAAAATAGGTAATTATAAAATTATAACCGTTGATTTATTTTTATATGAATATGATTATTCATATGACCATGTCATTTTTTTTAATGAGAGAATCCATTTCCACCTTACAATAAGAGATGGACAAGAGGGATTATTATGCTTTTACATATAAATATTTATTTGCCAGGAAAACTATGATGAGGATATTGTTTTTTTGGCTAGACAAAAAAAAAAAAAAAAACAACAACTGCTAAGTATGCAATGGTGTGACTGTGTGGATGGAATGGAAGTCCAAGAAAAACAACTCGATTTATTTTGTCTTCATAGTCATACAACTTTTGTAGGATGAATTTAGCCAACGAAGATTTTTTTTTTTCAAGAACTTTGAAATAATCCAAAATACTTAGAAATTACTTGAAGCAAGTATCAAACAAATATAGCGATAAAAATTGATGAACAATGTCTATAACAGCTACTGCAAATAGAGGGGAATTCCTTATTGCGATCGATAAAGTTAGTATTTAAGACTCACCTCCTGCCTTGGTTGTTCTCTTTCACACTCTTCCTGACGGAGATCATAGCTCCACGTGGTCCACAAAGTGACATATGTGTGCATAATCAAAAGGAGGAAAAACACCTGTAGCAACCAATCCACTATGTGTGCTATACCAGCCAAAAGAGCTGCCTTCTGCTTGTCACATACCTGTAAAATTTCAAGCATAAAAGATACAATGTCATCATCACTGAATTGTTTCAAGAGTCAGATATTCTAATTACCAAAATTTCTTACTACTAACTTACTACTCATCACATCACCATTGAATCAAAGAGTGAGAATGTTAAAAAAAAATTGAAGAGAAAGAAAGTGTTAATCTAATGGTAATTAGATAGGTAGTAAGTTGGTAGTAGAAAATTTTGGTAGTGAGAATATCCATCCTCTTATTTCAAACATCAAATATAAGTTTCTGTAATCACATGTAGTTTACCTTGTGAATACGTGTTCAATCATAAAGGCTAGGCACTAGAACCAGCAACTGTTAATTTTGGCCTAATAAGTGTAGCACTTCTCTCCAACTGCAGATATTATATAAATCAAGCCATTATGTACTCATTTCAAACGCTTTGATCAAGTCAGCATGCAACCAAATGGATCAAGTGGCAGAAAAACTACAGATTCCAGCTTTTGAAAAAGTGGAGAATCGGAAAGCAAAACGAATAAATTCGCCACAAACACTCCACCCTTGTCCCCAGTCCTCACAATTTGCAAACAACTAGGCCCTTTAACACTCTCCCACACGTGTTCTGTCCAAAATAAAAGCTAAAGTTGAGATTGTGAACTCGATTAACTTAGAAATAAGTACATTGACAATATCAAAACACCACTTTCACCAAGAAATTTTGATGAGTCAAACATCAGTCAAATGAAGACTTAAAAGTATAAATTCTTAGTATGGGTTAGGGTGCGTGCTCTCCACGTGCGCGATTTCTTATCATCTGCTAAGGCAAAATAAGTGTTTCGTTTGACAAAAATGGTGATCACAACTTCGCAGCTTCGAATCCTGACAATAGTATGCGTAAGAGTGTTAAAAGAACAAAGATTGGAGAAGAGCTTTCTCCCGATTCGTCGAATCGTGGTGCTAGTTTGGGAAATTTGCTGAATAGGATTCCGTCGGGCAAACCGAAATCCTTCGCAGAGGCACTTCGATCGGAAGGAAATGCAATGGGAGAAGATGATTCATGGCAGGACGAATCGGAGGAAGAGATGGGTGAACCGCTGGACCCTAAAATGGGCGCAATCAACGAATTGGGCTTTCAAACCATCTATGGGGAGGATGGCTCAGTTCGCTTTCGGTGCACGAAGGAGGCTAAACAGAGGCTTAGGAGCCCCTGGAAAAATGCGATCATAGTAAAGCTTTTGGGGAAAAAGGTTGGTGTCATGTATATGAAGAACAAATTGGAGTCTTTATGGGCAAAATCTGGTCCCATCACCGTTGCGGATCTGGGAAACGAATTCTTTTCGGTGAGATTCTCTAGCTTGGAGGATTTAAATATAGCTTTGAATGGAGGTCCCTGGGTGCTTATGGGTCACTATCTGGCTATACGTAAATGGGAGCCCTTCTTCCAACCTCATAAAGCAAATATTCATCGTGTGGCTGCTTGGATCCGTATACCAGGTATTCCCCTTGAATTTTGTGTTATCTCAGTTTTGAAAATGATTGGTAATTCTATTGGTAAAGTGTTAAAGATAGATAAAACCACATCATTGGGGGATAGAGGGAAATTCGCACGTATCTGTGTGGAGCTGGACCTGTCAAAACCTTTGAGAGGTGAATTCATACTAGAGGAGGAAATTTTCAAGGTGGAATATGAAGGTCTTTACCTGATTTGCCTTCATTGTGGGAAGTATGGTCACAACTCTGAAAAATGTCCAGATCTGGTGCAGCCTGTTCAGAGCAGTCAAATTCATGGTAATGAGGGTCTGATTCCTGAATCAAGTACTGTTAAAGGGACCCCTACTGCAAACCAAGGGGTGGGACCATGGATGGTGGTCCAAAGGAAGAAATATCCAAAGCAGCATCAGGGTAAAAGGGAGGACGGTAAGGCAGTAAGAACCTTTGGAGCTGATATCTCCAACAGACAAGTCTCCATTCAGGAGAAAAAAGAGAGTGGAGTTAAAGCTGGGCCATCTGGTTTGAAGCAATCGAATAGTAATATGGCTGAAGGCATTAAGCCAAAAGAGAGTAAGGAGAACAAAGGGGTAAATTGTCCTAAAGCTAGCTCTCATTCCCCTTCCAAAAAATCCACAGTAGCCAAAAGTAAAGCTGCTGGAAAGGCTATTTACAAACCTAAAAATTCTGATGGTTCTGTATCTTTCACTTTCACCTCTGAATCAATTTCAGTGGGGAAAGCTACAAAAAATTCAGAGCTCCCTTCATCCAATAATAAGCAGAAACAGAAGCCTCATAGCCGTTCTATTCCTGTTGATCCAGTTTGTGTGGAGAAAGTATCTAATCCGAAGGAGGCAGAAATGGAACTGTGTGTGAAGATTGCTGCTTCTAACCTGAGTGAAAAAGATTTTAAATCTCCAAACAGTGTGATGTGCAAGGAGGAGAATAGGCCCTATGAGATGAATATTACCAATTCTAGTGGTAATTGTCGGCAAATTCAAGAGGATCCTCCTGATAGAGAGGCTCGTGAGGATATGGAAATGGAAAAGAGTACTGTTTTGAATGAAGCTGTGCTCATGATAGAGGGTGGTCAGGGGCCCAGTAATCCTGACTTGGAATTGGTTTCTCAATGAATTGCCTTGTGTGGAATTGTAGGGGGCGGCAAAGAGAACTTTTAAGACATCCCTTAGTAATTTCACAAGGAAAAATAAGATTGGCTTAGTTGCAATCTTAGAGCCTAGAATTAGTGGAGCTATTGCTCAGAAAAAGATCAAGCATTTTGGTTTTAATCGTTTTGAGATTCAGGAAGCTGTGGGCTTTTCAGGTGGTATATGGATTTTGTGGAAGGAAGAGCTTTTTAATATCGACATCATCGAAAAGAATAGTCAATTCATCCATATGTCATGTACTATCATTCAAGGTAACTCTTTTCTCTTAACTGTGGTCTATGCTAATCCCAGAGAGGAGATCCGAGAGGAGTTGTGGTCAAATTTGCTGAGAATTAGTAATAATGTTGTTGGTCCTTGGGCTATGATGGGTGATTTCAATGAGATAGCTGCTGTTAAAGAGAAAAAAGGAGGAGCTCCTGTTAATGTGGCTAGATGTCAGAAATTTTCCTCCTTCCTTAATAACTGTAACCTCTTGGATCTCGGCTGCAAAGGATCTATTTTTACTTGGAGGGGACCCAAATGGCTTCATCTGGACAGAGTTTTTAAAAGACTAGACAGAGTGTGTGCTAATGCTGATTGGAGAGTGGCCTTTGGGGATGCTCATGTTAAATCTCTTCCAAGACTTAATTCTGATCACAATCCTTTGCTTCTTTCTTTGTCTCATAAAGAGGATATCACGAAGGGGAGACCGTTCAGATTTCTTGTGGCTTGGCTGGAGCATTCCTCCTTTCCTCATTTTCTCAGATTTGTGTGGAAGCCTCAGCTCTCTATTAACCAAAGCCTGAAAGCTTTGGTTAACCCCCTGCAGTCTTGGAATAAAAGGGTTTTTGGGTGTATTCAGATTCGTAAAGAGTTCCTCCAAAAGAAGCTGTATGAAATTCAAATGAATACTGATAATAGGCTGGACCAGTTTCATTCTGATCTGGACAGAGCTATTCAGAAAGAATTAAACAGGGTTTTGGAACAAGAGGAAGCTCTTTGGTTTCAAAAAGCTAGATGTAAATGGTTAGAAGATGGGGACCGGAATACTAGATTCTATCATACTACCACTATCATCAGGAGAGCTAGGAACAAGATTCTTGAGCTGAAGAATGATGAAGGGTTTCCTGTTAGAGATGCAGAGAATCTGAAGGTGCTTATCTTAAAGTTTTTCAAGGATCTGTTCACAGAAGAAAATCTTAACAGACCCTGGAATGTAACTACTGTTAACTGGCCTGATCTTACAGATTCTGATCTTAAGGCTCTTAATGACCCTATATCGGAGCTCATGATTAAGGAGGCTTTCTTTTCCATGGGTGGTCTTAAAGCTCCAGGTCCTGATGGTTTCCCTGCCCTTTTCTTCCAAAAAAACTGGGAATTACTGAAGAAACAAGTGGTTCAGTGTGCCCTACACTCATGGAAGAACCCAGCTGATGTGAAAGACCTGAATAAAACTTTCCTGGTCCTCATTCCCAAGATTGCTAAACCTGAGAGAATCTCCCAATTTAGGCCTATTGCTCTCTGTTCTGTGCTCTACAAAGGTATTAGCAAGTTGATTGTGGGAAAGCTGAAACCCATTTTAAGCAAGCTCATATCTCCTCAACAAGTTAGCTTCGTTCCCAATAGGCAGATCCAGGATAATATTGCTATTGCTCAGGAGATGGTCCATTCAATGAATAGAATGAAAGGCAAGAGGGGCTTCTTCACTATTAAAATTGATCTTGAAAAGGCTTACGATCGCATGTCCTGGAGTTTCATTTATAAAGTGCTCACTGAAATCAAGCTTCCTGATTATTTGGTCAATCTCATCATGCATTGTATCTCTACAACAAATCTGGAGATTCTTTGGAATGGGGCCAAATCCGGTAGTATTTCTCCTAGCAGAGGCCTTAGACAAGGGGACCCTATTTCGCCCTATATTTTTGTGCTCTGCATGGATAAATTATCGCACATGATTGCTGATCTTATTAATTCGAAAGAGTGGAGCCCAATGAAAGCAGGTAAAGGTGGTCCAGCCATATCTCATCTTCTTTTTGCAGATGATTTACTGCTTTTTGGGGAAGCTAATACCTCTCAGATTCAAACTATTATCAACTGTCTGGCTTTGTTTGGTGAAATGTCTGGTCAAAAGGTTAGTTACCCGAAATCCAATATTTTTTTCTCCAAAAATGTCCCTGCTGAGCTTGCTAATGAGATTGTGGAGTTAAGTGGTTTTGCTTTCACTAAGAATATTGGCAGATATCTTGGCTATAGAATGAAGCATGGTAGAACAACTAAACAGCACTACGGGGAGATTATGGATAGAGTTAATAGCAGACTCCAGGGTTGGAAAAAAAGTTGCTTATCTTTGGCAGGAAGAGTTACTTTAGCCAAGTCTGTCATCTCAGCTATCCCCATGTTCCATATGCAGAGTAGTCTCCTTCCTAAGGGTATCTGTGATGATATAGAGAAACTCCAAAGAAGTTTCATTTGGGGGGACACTGCTGATCATAGGAGACACCACTCTGTCAGCTGGGAGCAACTCAAAATGGGGAAGAATCATGGTGGGTTGGGCATTATTAATCTAAGGTTACAAAACGAAGCTTTCCTCCAGAAGTGTGCTTGGAATTTAACTCAATCTCCTGATAAGCTGTGGGCTCAAGTCCTAGTGGCGAAATATGGCAGGAATAAGGACTTCATGAAGGAGATATCTTGTAAGCCTTACGATTCTCACTTATGGAAGAGTCTTGCTAAAATCTGGCCAGATATGCTTAGCAACCTTTCCTGGCAGATTGGAAATGGGAAGAAGATTGTTTTTTGGAAGGATGATTGGGCGGGTTTTAACTCTAGCCTTCTTGAGCTAGCTGTTGTTAACCCATCTGATGATATTGTTAATCTCAATATTAACCATTCCACTTTTTCTACAGGAGACGGATGGAATGTCCCTTATCTTAATAATCATTTTGATGATGGTACTGTGAACCGTATTATGGCAATCCCCCATCCGGATTTTGAAGCTGAGGAGGACTATGTGTGCTGGAGAAATTACCTACCTGGTCAATCTATTGTTAAAGCTGCATATAATAATCTAACCAGCCCAAATTCTTATTCTGGTGTTAGCTGTTGGGACCGGATCTGTTCTTGGAAAGGAGTAGAAAGAGTCAAATATCTTTTATGAAGGATGCTTCATGGTAGGATGCTTACAAAAGAGTATATCAGCAATTGGAGTGACAGCTCCAATACCTGCCCTTCCTGTTCTGGTCTGGTGGAAACTAATCTTCATGTATTTAGAGATTGCTTCAAAGCTAGAAAGGTATGGTCTATCTTTTGGGTCCAGCCTTTACCTTCAGAATTTTTCAGCATAACCTGCTTCCAGGAGTGGATTATCCTTAATTTGAATTACAAGTTTCCGAAGGCTGATGTCTGGAGGGATTATTTTTTTACTGCCTGTAACTTTTTATGGCATTGGAGAAATAAAGAGTTTCATGATGATTCTGCTAAGAGACCAGAAGATCCTTCCCCAAGCTTGGCTGAATCAGTAAAAGAGTTAGGTTGTTTGAGTAGGAAAAAGTCTCATCTTTTTGGCCTGGCTAGTCACCCTGTCAGATCCCCTGCGGTTTGGAAAGCCCCTTCTCAAGGTGTTCTGAAATTAAATGTTGATGGTGCGGCTACCTCTGAGAGAGCTGCTTGTGGTGGTTTATTAAGAGACTGGGAAGGTAAGTGGGTTGGTGGTTTTTCTGTTTTTATTGGATCTTGTTCCCCCTTGCATGCTGAATTATGGGCAATTCTATATGGTTTGGATTTTGCTTGGAACTCTGGATGGAGGGAAGTTGTTCTTGAATCTGATTCGCTTCAAGCCATTGGCTTTCTTACCAAGGTTGGTAATGAGACTCGAAAGTTACCATTGGTGACTAAGATTCGAGTAGCTTTGTTTAGGAAGTGGTCTGTTTCTTTGAAGCATATCTCTAGATCCTGCAACTGCTGTGCAGATTGGATAGCAAAGCATGCTTTACATGATTCTTTTGGATTTACTGTTATCCCCTCACCTCAGAGGGAGCTGGTCAATCTTCTTGCTGCAGATTTGTTGGATCCAGGCAACTCCTAGTAGGCTGGTTTTTGTTCTGTTTTGCTTCTGTTTTCTGTCTTTCTTTTCCTAGTGTCTTTCTTTTCCTAGTTTGTAGCTGCTGTTTTTGCTGTTTCTGGTCTTTTGTTTTCTGTTCTTTTTTTTGCTGTTGTCGTGGGGCTTTTTGCCCCATGTACTTTCAGAGTCGCGCAAACTGCAAGCGTTGTTTGGCCATAGCTGCGTCCCTGACCCTTGTTCTTGTTCCTATTCCTATTCCTATTCCTTATAGATGACGATTGAAAGGATAAGAGGGAGCCGAGACTTTATGGTAGGCCTGCGTTGTCAGCAATCGAAAATGAAAGCCAAGGGTGGGTCGTTTGGGATAAGAATTAGAGAGATGAAGGCCTGTTTAAAATTTGTTTTGAGAAATGATTTTTTGGTTTTGAGAAAAAAAAAAAAACTTATTTAATAAGATTTGTTTTGTAGTTTTTTTTTTTTAAATTGTTATAATTTTTTTTTAAATCAAATTTAGATAACATATTTAAATTATTCTTATTTTACGTTTTAACTTTTAAATTTCGAAACAAAAAAAATAAAAAAACACATATTTTATTAATTATTCCACAAAATATTTTTAAAAAAAAAATCAGAATGCTATAAAAAAATCAGAATACAATCAAATAGACTCAAAAGCTATCCATAATCAACTCACTCACATTAAAATAAATACCATATAACACATATTAATTTTTAAAATAGAGAAATAATTACATTTTAAACTAAAAAATGATATAATTTAAAATTATTTTTAAGTATGATAAATATAATATATCAAAAGACAACAAAAGAAAAAGGTTCTCGCACGTAGGAGTCAGGAGAATAGGAGATTGTGGTCAAAATAAAACCGGTGGAATAACCTTTTAAAAATATTTTAATTGTAACCTGAGAAAATATCTTTGCCTTTTGCAACTGCATAGTGTGAGCCTGTGAGGAAAGAATATGTATTACACGGAAAAGCCTATTTGGTCGACAAGTGTCCATGTGACAGGTTTTCAGTAGGTACCTTTAAATCTTTCTTTTCTATTCTTAAACAATTAATTATGTCTAGAATTTTCTACCAGTGATGCTCCCGAAGCTTCCCATGGCGGTGGGGCAACTAATGAGCAAATTGAACTCTTTGATTGTATATAAAAAAACAAAAAGTGAGGTTTGGCCTCGTACGGTATGTGTCAAGATACCATTAGCGTAGAGAGCCACGACATAAAACCTATTTTCATAAGTGGGTGTTCTAGATGCAACACACAAATCATGTTCGACATATTCTTAAACAATCAAGATTTGATTGGGGAAAGTATTATTTAATAAGATGAGCCATTAATATTTTTAATTCAGGAATAATGAATTTATATCAGAATAATTAATTTTAGGGTAAAATATATTACTTATCAATTTAATCTTTTTAATTTCATTATAATTTTAGTATTATTATATGATATATAAATTAATGGTTTCTTAACATATTAGATCTTATCACTTTCTTTCTCTTTCTTTTGTCTTTTTTTTTTTCTCTCTCTCTCTTTCAAGTAGTGGGATCAGTGTGTTTAGAAGTCATTGATTTAAATATTATCCAACAATAAAAAAATGATACTAAAAGGTAGGAATATTAAACTCATAGGTAATATAACCTCCCTCTTAATTTTATTACAAATTATTAGCATAAAAAAAGTTTCACACTATAATTATTAATTATATGATGCATTGTAAGATTATCATATAAAACTGACAGAAAGTCATTAAATAATGTGATAACATATTATATTATTTGATGATAATGTAAAAATACTTTAAACTAATCAGTACATCAAAATTAAACTCAAATAGTAGTGCAATTTTAACAAAAAGAGAATTGGATATGAAAAAGATAAAATACTATGGGTTCGATTACCATGTCAATGCTAAGAAATTAAAAAAAGTTATTAAATTAAAATTAAATGTATTTAATATCTTGAAATTAAAAAAAATGTCCTTTCATAAAAATAAAAAAATGTAATACCTTATTATGAAAAAAATATATGTTGTTTTGATGAAACATAATAAATATTTAAGTTTTACTTGTTAATTTGTACCATAAAAATATATATTGACAAGGCCATGAGAGCAATTAATAAAATTATTGCATTCATGGTCACTTTTTCTCTCCAATTTTTTTAACTAACTATAATTTTCATTATTAGCATGAAAAAACAATAATAAAAAATGTTTTAATTTTATCAAGTTTTATATTTATATTTAAATAAAAATAAGAAGTAATGACACTTAGAAAGAATAAATTACACGAGAAATTTGTAAAAAATTCAATAATTTTATCTTAACAATCATAAATCAATAATATGAATAAGGATCTTAAGAATTTACAATTTTCATATATATAGATTTATGTTAACAAGAATTAACCTTCGTTCATGATGTAAATCAATGCTTCAAATTATATGACTTAATTTTTATTATATTTATGATAGCCAAAATAGATAAATAAGATTTTAGACAAGTAGGAAGAAGCCATTTATTTAAACGTTGTTTTTGGCATCATTTTGTTTAAAAAAATATTATTACCAAATGCAAAAACAAATTTAGATTCTTAATAAAATTGAAAAAAAAACTATACAGTTTAAGATAAGACATGCTATACACCACCTCAACTAAAATTTATGGTGAGATACTCGTATTTACTAATTTTCTGATATTGAGAAATATTATAAAAAATCAATAAAACTATAAAGTGCTCACATTAATATAAATTTGTTGTATCTACTAAAAAATGTTGTTGTAGACTGTTCTGTACGTTGTTACTAAAGATTAATTAACTCACTCTACCATTTCATGCGTGCGTGCTGATATGAAGCACCCTCCTTACGAATTCGAGAGCCAAAAAGCCGTTTAAATGTTTTACAAAACAAAAAGAAACCCAATAAATCAATTAATAAAAAAATCCCTGGTTGACAATTGCTTAATTACGTGTTTAACTCAGATCTAATAATATTTTTTTACTGTAAAGCTCTAATAATTAAAGTTAGGGGATCGATGCAAATCCCACAATTACTTCTTTAAATAAAGGGATCGTGTGTGATTTTCTTCGGAGTCATAGTGTAATTTTTTTCTTATCACATGTGTCTCTATTATTTATAAAAGAATATGTTTTTTATCACATATGTCCTATAATTTTTTATTTTTTATAAAGTATAGAGATATATGTGATATGAAAATTTCACAGGAATATAAATGATTCCGAAGCAAACTACATTGATATCGGTGAACTTTTCTCTTAAATAAAAGGAAAAATAGTTTTAATTTTAAAAATATAATTTAATATCGTTTTAAATAAAATAATAATATTATAATTTATATTTATTAATTTTTTATACTCTTTCTTCTCTGCAATATTTTCTTTTTCTTTCTTCTACTAATTTTTTCTTTCTAATGTCCATAATAAATATATTTTCCCATAAAAAAAATACCCGGTTGCTCCAGCCTCCAGATATTTTCTATGTGACATCAAACCTCTTTCTCGCATTTCTTCTATTCTTCTCTCTCTCTCTCTCTCTCTCCTCTTCTGCATACGGTTACAGGCTCTCTAATCGTAATTTGAATCCTCTGAAGCAGATCTCATATTCAACATGCTTCGTTTTCTGGTTTTCTCCGATCTATCAATGGATTCCGATTCTCAGTTTCCCCGCGGGAACCGATTCTCTCATCGAAGTTCGTTTCTGAGCTGCATTCATGCGCCAACCTTGCTTGCTTGCTTCGCTACTCGCAGCTTTTCGGTGTATCGTGGATTCCGCTCTCATGGAACGAGTTGCCGGGATTTTAGTCTCCGCGTACAACGGCGAGGTGTTTCCATCTCCTGAATCCGTTTGGTTGCCGAGAAGCTGCGAGAAAAGAAAGGTAAAATATAAAAAACGGTTATCTTAATTGCACCGAAACCTATCTGTTCTAAGACTTCTCCTCTTTTAGATGATTTTTAGCGAATAGAATAATCGTTTTAGTTTATTTTTGGCATTGTCGTGGTATCACGTGGTGCTTCTTCTTGTCGTACACTTAGCCGTGTATTTTCATGTTATCTACGTTTCCCTGAGATGGTTTTTACGGGAACAGTGACTACTTTTTGACGGAGACGTCGTTTGGATCTCACCAAACACCCTTGACACAAGTGGTAAGCAGCTTGTGTTCCCGAGAATGATTCGGAGTTTTTAGGTGGAACCGTGCAGTACCAGACACGAGATAGATCTTCCAAAGTCTCGTGTTCAACTCCTTTTAATAGAAAAAATGGTCTTAGTAGAGCCATCTCTATTTTAAGTACGACAGTACTCGATCAGGATTAATACGGAGTATGAACCTCAATTAACCAAGAAACTACAAGTACGGAGTATGCCAGTTTAGTTCTTTTTGTTTAGTTAATCGTGTTATTCTATTTTATTTTTGCAATTTTCAGTACAGCCTTACTTCATGGACTTTGTTGGTTCGTTGTTTTGATTACATCAATTAAACGTAAACTTTACCCTGTCGAATGTCCTAACTTTTGTTCCCTCACTTATTGCTATTATCCTTTTCTTTATTTTCAACACCGAGGTTGGTATTTCGTCAGAGAATACTCCTTTGGGTCTAACTGGAGGTAGTATAGTCTATAATTAATGTGACCTTTAGTTGTACCTATGTTTTACGGTAAAAATTGAATAACACCCTGGTTTGTGATTTGTTCTATCGTTATCATTAAAAAAATATATATGCAGACCGCATGAGCTATCTCTTGCAGTCCCGCCTATCTAATCTAATTTGTTATAAAAGTTTGCGGAAAATAACTTAAGAGTAATGGAATTAACCGCTGTGAATCTGATTGAGATATCTAACCGCATTTATTTTCCTAAAACATTGACACATAGTTTTATCATTTGCTGTAATCCACCTTAACCCGCACAATGCCCAGGGTGCTTACACCTTCCAATCCTCCAGCCTTCTTATCTGCTGCCCATTCACCAACGATGTCAGTGCCCCTCTCTCCACTAGCATGTTGGACGGCAGCAACTATGACAAGTGGACTTTGAATATTAAACTTTGGCTTAACGTGCAAGACTAAGCGGACCACCTCTTCACAAAGGCTGATTCTATGTCTACAATTGAGCGCCCTAGGTTGACTAAGATTGATGACCAAATGAGCAGCCTCACAAAATCCACTATTCATTCATCTTTGAAATTGATCTTTTGGGGTCACGTCACTTGCAAATCTGTCTGGGAGCAAGCTGAAGTCCTTTATACTAGTGATACTCGGCCCCTTTATGAGGTTTTCCATAACCTTATGAGCATCATTGCGCCTCAAAATATTGATGACTCTATGTTTGCATCTTTGGGGAAGATTGCTCTCTACGATTTCAATGAGCTATTGGCCCATGCACAGATACCAACTTAGGAACTTGAGCAATGGAGTACATTTTTCATGTTAGCTCTCTATGGTTTGCCTGTGGAGTATTATGCCAATTGTGATGAGATTTTGAGCTCACACACTGTTGCTAATCTAAGCCCAACTTAGTCCTCCCTGCTCCAAATCCCATCTAAGCAACCCCATGAGCCTAGCATGTCTCAGCTGATGTTATCTTTTTTTGAGTCTTCCTCCTACACTCATGAGTCCGTCTCTATAACTTTATCTCTTCCTTTGGTCTCAGTTGAGTTCACCCCAACACTAGGGTTCATTCCTATTTAGGATGACTCGGCTCTCATTCTCCCTTTATAGGTCTATCACTGTCTGACGCATCCACCATACCACCTGAAACAATCCTAACTACTATTGTTGATGAGGTTACTGTGGACTCTACTTCGACACCTCCTCCTCCATCTTTGACCTTGCCCCCTGACAGTGATCTTCTTGTTGTCCTCTGATAAGGTATTTGTTCTTGTTGTAATCCTTCTCTTCAGTATGTTGCTTGAGTTATCACTGTCTATCATCGAGAACATGGTTTGACCGATTCACACAAGCAGACAAAAGATGGGGTTATATTCAAGGACAATCATATCTCACTTTGTTTATGAACCATTAATAGGTAAAATCATTGTTCTCATTGTTTACATTGATGATATTATACTTATCTTGGACAATCACGAAGAGATGCTTAATTTGAAAACTCTTCTAGCCAATGAATTTGAAAATAAGGATGTTGGCAACCTAAAATACTTTTTTGGTATAGAAGTGGCTCGTTAAAGTAAGGGGATTTCCTATTCCAAGCCGTACACTCTTGACTTAAGGAGATTGGTGTGCTTCGCTATAAAACAACAAGTACCCTTGTTGTTGAACCCCAGATTATATAGACTAAGTAATTGGAGTTTTGATGATAACAAAGCACCTTCAAGTTTAACATGGATGCATAACAAGGAAGACAATGCAACAAGTCTCAAATGGTATTAGAAGACTAAGACAAAGTGCAAAAGTGAAGGGACTAATCAAGAAGGCAAAGTCAACCTCAAGGTCAAAGATTTAAAGTGAAGAAAGGCACTACAAGACTCAAAACTTGGAGATCAATGAAGAATATTGAAGACATAGGCTTGAACTGTTATGTAGTATTTTGAGTCATAGGAACTTAGAGAATGAGTTTATTGAGCTTTATCTTGAGTTTTGCGTTCATCAACTCATACATTAAGGAGCATGCATGCTTGATCTATACATACAATGATGCATACACGTGGAACACTATTAGATTGATGGTAGAAATATTCATTCATGTGTGAGAAGTGTGTAGAAATCATTTAGAACTCAATTGGATCAAAATTACATGATAAAGGGCCGCTGTGCAGAAATATCAGATATGTGCCCGATAAATATCTGGATATGGATATCCGGATATGTGCCATAAGATATCTGAATATGAATCTTTTAGCATGTGATAATTGAAAATTAAGAGTCCAACGACTATAAATGGCTATGTAACTCATAGGACTCCTATATAAACATGTAATAAGAGTTTCTAATTGAGAATCAAGAGAGAAAAACATCAGATTATTGAAAATTCAAAGATTAACCCTCGTTGAGGCTTATTTGGACATCTTGATTGAAAAACTCTAATCTTCTTCTCTTCATTGTTTCTTTTGATTCCTTTTGTAATTGTGAACGTAGAGAGGTTGCTCTACATCTGTTTGACATTTGTTTACTGCTGAAATTCGATTTGGTGATTTGGAGTGATCCTATAGATGTATAGGTTGAGATTGATTAAAGGTTTGATTAAGATTCTTATAAAATTCCGTTGTACATCAGTTTCTCAGGCACTGGTTGGAAGTTCTGAGTTTAGTGGATGATCGACCTCGGTTTGAATGTAGCTTTCTAGTGGTTTGAGAGTGAACTAGAAAAAATCTTGGTGTTTTCTCTTCTTTTCCCTATCCTTTTTAGTTTCTACTGTTATATATTTGTTGTTATATCTGTGCATGTGATTTTTTTTAGATTACATTGATTTTGTTTTTGGGTTGAAAAAGATTCAATTTATGTTTTATCACGTTTTGGTGAAGTTTCTTGAAAAATGGATTTGAAATTTAAAGTTTTTTGCAATAGAAGTCAACCACAATTCACCCCTCTTTGTGGTGTTGTGTAACCATTCTTTCTTTTCACTTGTGGATTCAACTTGGAGATTAAGTCTAAAGCAAAAAGGTACTCCGGTCAACAAAGGAAGATATCAAATACTCCTATGAAACCCTATGTATTTATCTTACTTCAAAGCCACTTGTGAACTCATCTTGCTAAAACAACTGCTCAAGGAGCTCAAGTTCGGAGACACTGGACCAGTAACTCTCATTTGCGATAATCAAATTGCTTTGCATATTGCTTCCAATCCAATGTTTCATGAAAGAACCATGCACATTGAGATAGATTGTCATTTCGTTAGAGAAAATGCTTTCTTGGGAGTTAACTCAAACAATCAAGTGACTCTTAAGACTTTGAGTGGTCCTCAAATAGATTAGTTGCATATGATTTATATTGAAATATTACAAAAAAGGTTTTCTAAATTGATACATTTGATTTACACTGATAAAGAGTATTTATACAAGAGTAAATGAGAAAAAAAATAAAATAAGAATGAGTCAGCAATGAGTGATCGGCTTTATCCTATCTGTAGAACTAAATTCAAAATTCAAAATTCTTTTAAAGGAAAAAATCTATCACTAATTAATAGGAAATAAAAGCGGAAAGACTTTTTACACTTATCCTCAAGTGGGAGATAGATATTGATCATTCCCAACTTGCCAATCAGATCTTCAAATGTTGGTCTATGCAGACTTTTGGTGAAGATATGTTCTTTGGTGGGGATGTATGTCATGCACACACTTCCATCATCTAATTTTTCTTTGATGAAGTGACAATCGACTTCAACATGCTTCATTCTGTCATGATGAACTGGATTCTGAGCAATGCTTACAGTTGCCATATTATCACAATACAACCTTATGGGTAGAGAATAATTGATCTTCAATTCTTCAAGAAGTCCTCTGAGTCCTCTAAATTCTGCTTCGGCACTACTCCTTGCAACAACAGTTTGATTTTTACTTCTCCATTTTACTAGGTTGCCCCATACATAGGTGCAATATCCTAAAGTAGATTTTCTATCAACTGCAGAACCTGCCCAATCAGCATCAATGTAGATTTCAACCATCCTATTGTATTGCTTGTTCAAGAAGAGTCCCCTACCAGGTGTATTGTATTTTTGAGATTCCTCAAGACCCTGTAGACTGCCTCAAGATGTTTCTCCTTTGGTGATTGCATACATTGGCTGATCATACTTATGGCGAAAGCGATGTGAGGTCGGGTATGAGACAAATAGATCAATTTATCAACCAATCTCTGATATTGTTCCTTATCCACTTATTTCCCATCTTCGATCCCTAACTTAGTGTTGGGTTCCATAAGGGTGTCAGTTGGTTTGCATCCCAACATACCTGTTTCTTGAAGGAGGTCTAGGATGTATTTTTTCTAGGAGATAGTGATCCTAATCTTACTTCATGCCATTTTCATGACAAGAAAGTACTTGAGGGCTCCAAGGTCTTTCAATTCGAATTAATTTGCTAGATATTTTTTTTAAGGAATCTAGCTCTTCATGATTGTCACCTATAATAATTATGTCATCCACATAAACTATAAGAATAGCAACCTTACCATCTTTTGAGTGTTTGTGGAAAAGGGTATGATTAGTTTGTGTCTGTAGGAATCCCTTCCCCTTGACTGCTTGAGTGAACTTTTCAAACCATTCTCTAGGAGATTGTTTGAGCCTATAGAGAGACTTTTTCATTTTACACACTTGGCCAACTCCTTTCTCAAAACCGGGTGCAGGATCCATGTACACTTCCTCATGTATAGGTCACCATTCAAGAATGCATTTTTCTTATTCAACTGTTGTGGGGGCCAATCAAGAGTAGCTGCCAAGGATAGAAGAACTCGGATAGTGTTGAGCTTGGTTACTGGGGCAAAGGTCTCTTGATAGTCTATCAGTGAATCCTTTTACTATCATTATTGCCTTGTAGTTGTTGATACTGCCATCAGTGTTAAATTTAACATTAAATATCTATTTGCATTCTACTGTTTGTTTTCCTCTTGGTAATTTCATTGTTTCCCAAGTTCCATTTTTTTTTTTTTTGGCATCCATTTCTTCAAGCACAACATTCCTCCATTTGGGATCCTCAAAAGCCTTCTGAATGTTTCATGGTATTCTTGTGCTATCCAACACTGTGTTGAATGCACGGAAACTTGGAGACAATTTATCATAGGAGATATGTTAAGAAATAGGATGGGCAGTGCAAGATCTAGTACCTTTCCGTAAAGCAATCGAAAGATGCAGGTCATTAGAGTGTGGACATTTTGGACTGCTAGAACTGGACTTTGAAGTGGATTCCTGGCAGTATAGAGGTTCTGGATTGTTTACACTTTGAGGAGGCACCCTCCTGCTATAGGCTAGCAATGGTTGCTGCAACTCAACATCTCCCCCTGTTTCTGGATGTGGGGACTGTGGAAGAGGTAACACTCTGGGTTTAGTAGGATGGTCAGACTTATCTTCAATCTCACTTAGAGGCTCCCCCTAAAGAGAAGACTGGGTAAAGTAGGGTTACGTTTTAGAAAAGGTAACATCCATAGAGACAAAGACTTTACGCAAAGATGGGAAATAACATTTGTACCCCCTATGAGTAGGAGAGTATCCAACGAAGACACACTTGTGAGACTTCGGGTCAAGTTTGGACCTGTGAGTAAGGATGTGGACAAACACGACACAACCAAAAACTTTAGGAGGAAGATAAGAGGTGCATCAAATGGTAGGGAAGGTGTGGAGAAGACATGATAAGGGAAACTTAAATTTGAGAACAAGAGAAGGCATTCGGTTGATTAGGTAAGAAGCCGTAAGGACTGCTTCCCCCCATAAGTATTTAGGAACATTCATAGTGAACATAAGGGCACGGGTAACTTCAAGAAGGTGACTATTTTTTCTTTTAGCTACACCATTTTGTTGAGGAGTGTTAGGACATTAACTTTGATGAATAATGCCATGGCGGTAGAGATAATCTCCAAGGACTGAATTGTCAGTACGAAGGATTTTGACAGAGGTAGAGAATCGAGTTTGTATCATGGCATAAGAACTATGGAAGACTAGTGCACTGTCTGATTTTTCTTTCAGAAGGTAGACCTAACAAACCCTGGTGTGATCATCAATGAAGGTGATAAACCACCGAGCACTTGAAATGATTTTTTCACGAGATGGTCCCCATATATCACTATGGATAAGGGAGAAGGGGGAAGATTCTTTATAAGCCATGGGAGGATATGTGACTCAAGAGTGTTTTGCAAATGGACAAATATCACAAGAGAAAGAACTGTCATTACTAGTACAAAGAAGATCTGGTAACAACTTTTGAAGATAATGAAAATTGGGGTGGCCTAATCTACGGTGCCATAACATTGCATTAGTATTAGAATCAGAAATAAAACCATGGAGGCAGTTTGAGTCTTAACAAGAGTTAGCTCCTCAAAGTAGTAAATTCCTCTGTCCTCTCTAGCATTGCCAATCATCTGCTCTGAGCCCTGTTTTTGAAAGACACACCCATGAATTGAGAACGTTATAACGCAATCAAGCTCAGATGTAAATTTACTAATAGAAATGAGGTTACACGCCAAAGTCGACACATGTAGAACAAAAGTCAACGTAATATCCTCAAGAAAGTTTAACCGATCCTTTTCTTGCGATTTGTGAAAAACTTCCATATGCTAGTTTTACTCAAGAGGCCTCATAACATGGAGTGTAAGAGCAAAATAATGTTGGATTACCTGTCATGTGATAGGATGCACTAGAATCAAGAATCCAACGAGTGTTATTATGGACATGAAAGGCAGTACCTTGTTGGGCCACAAAAATGGTGATTTGCAATGCCAAACTTTTTCAGATGATGGCGTGTTGGGCGCAACGGAAGAGATGGGTGAAGCCATGAGAGAAGACAAAGTTTACCTAGAAAAGTCGCAAGAAATTTCTTCCAACGGAGTCTGACAGTGATGACCGGCTAGGTTCTGCTCAGAATTTGATTAGGCCTTCGCAGATGAAGATTCCGGTAAAAAACAGTAACAAGTTTGGGTTTTTATGTTGAAAGGAATTTCTAAATGGCTTGAGAACAGTAGAACAAATTGTATGAGATTTGATGAATAGTGTCTTCGACATGAACAGTGCCTCTGACGTGAACAGTGTCTTCGACATGAACAGTGTTTCCGGTAGGAGTAGTACGTGTTTGGCTAGGACAGAAATAGGGTTTTTTTTTATGGATGGAACATAACCTAGCTATTGATATCATATTGAAATATAAAAAATGGTTTTCTAAATTGATGCATTTGATTTACACTGATAGAGAGTATTATCCAAGTGTAAATGAGAAGAAAAAAATGAATAAGAATGACTCAACGATGAGTCATAAGCACTATCCTATCTATAGCAGTAAATTCAAAATTCAAATTCCTATTACAGAAAAAAACTTAGTCACTAATTAATAGGAAATAAAAACGGATTATTTTTTACAATTTATATGCACCAAGCTTCATATGATTTATATGCTCTGGCTTAAGGGAGAGTATTGTAAATAGAGTAATTTAGTGTGAGGTACAAAGTTCCATATCATATATATCTTTTTGTAATTCCTTTTCATTCAATTATATAATAGTCTCTATTGTGTAGTCGAAATACACGGATTTCAGTATATGCCTCTTGCTTCCTTATATTCAATAGCTATTTATTATATGTAATTTGGCAAATCCTAGACAGATCCTATTCTGATTTTTAGGTTCCAGATTTGGGTCCTAAAATCATGGTTAAAGATACCCAATATTTGTGTATATTGTAACTTTCTATTGCAATGGAAATGAGAGAATTCCATCCTTTCATCTTTTATCCTTATATGACGCACCCACAAACAAAAGAACCAAGAAGAACATGAATATAGAAGAGCTCTTCAATTCCTATGAATAGGACTCTGTAAAGGATCAATGAGCAGAACACCAAACTGAGGCGGTAAACATGTTAAGGGATTTATCATGATAGAATTTGTATCTCGTTGTATATGATGAGATTATATATATATTTCCTATTTCTAACCAAGTTCTAATTTAAAGTATTTTTCATGCATGTTTCTGTGAATAGAGGATGATTAGCATTTGAACAACCTGCTTTGTGTTTTTCAATTTCTCTACCTCATACGCACCCTCTCAATAGTGAATTTTGCTTTTTAGCAACTTCATTTTTCTTGAAAGTTAGCATCTTAAACTTTTGCGTTGTTTTTTGTTTTTTTACTGAAACCTGGTGATCATTTGCAACGGGAAACATGTTTGTAATAGTCATATAGATTGTACTCTGTCATAGATCTCTGTTATTACTATACAATTGCTAAACTGAGTATTACGATCACAACATTATTCAATTACTGGTTTTTCTATGTTGACAGGGAAACTGCAAAGCGCTTGCCTCAGTTTTACTCTAACGCAATTTATCTGGAGTACAATGTGGTTCTTAATTATTATTGGCGGGTGCTCTCAAGTTTGCCACGGATGGTACAACATTCTTCACTTTGTTGGTTTTCTCTTCATGCCTGAAGCGACCATTTGGATCTGAATGATTCAATTTTATTGGATTTAGGTATGTCAATAAAATTTTATATATATAGAAAAAGAAATTTTATTCTAGATTCTTTTTTTGATTTTTTTTATACCATTAAATATCTTCAAACTCTGTACATATTAGATGAAGGCTCATTAATAATTTTACATCTAGTATGTCCCCTGTAGAGCTCTTTTAAGTGCTGTGGTTTTGTCCCCCTTTTTACGATTAAATGAAATTGAGTCAAGAAGTACAAAACGCCGGGTAGTATTAATCTTTCATGTATGACTTTTACGTGAAATTTAGGTTGATCTTATACTTGGATGCATCCTAATTGTGGTAGGTTTTTTTTTTTTTCATGCATAGATGTTTGAATTCATTTTGCAACAATATTGTATTTCCTTTTTCTGGAAATTGGAATCCTTGTACTCTATATACATTGATTTTATCTGATAGATTGATAACATCATCGATGCTTTATTCTGGTATTGGTCACCTATTTGTAGCCAGTAATAATTTTTAACACAAAAATACAAGAAAAATTACACATCAATTTGGAGAATTTCTTAGTTAATTCAGTCTTAACTTCACATTAAGATACTTCGTTGTTTATCGCATACATGCTAGAGTTGCTTTTTTTTCATATATAATTTCAAATAAAAATCTTTGAGCTAAATGGTTTGTGGCATATATGCCACATTGTTTATAGGAAAGCATCAAAATTAAAATGAGTCCATTTTTCTTGATAGCAATCAAGAAGCACTTATCTCCTGTAAATGCGTCAGTGCAATTGCAATCTGCTGCAATCAAAACAAATCTGATGTCAATGCATTTGCATCATGATCAATGGTCTACCAACTAAATGATCAAGATCATACCCTAATTTTGTAGTTCCTGAAGGTGACTCGTAATGTTGTTGCTGTGGCTGGCTTAGCTGGAGATTCACAGGTACTTCCAAATCCTCTTCTATGCCTAGACCATTTGAAAGGACAGAATTTCTGTTTGTTCCATTCTCATCCTTTGTTCCATAGACCTGGGTTAGTGAAACTCAATTTTATCGTTCAGAATAAAACACCTAGCAAGGTTGTCCTCAAGTGGATTGTAAGTTTTAAGAGATTATTTTAGTTTGTATTGCTATCCAAATCAATACCTTCTTTTTCAATTCCACGTTTTCTTGACAAATTAGGTTTACCTTCTTATACAGTTCCACATTTTCTTGGTGTATGAGGCTTCCCTGCAGAAAATAAAACAAATATTTCAATTAATGAAAATAGTGAAAGTATTAGTTTCTCTGTTTCAAGACTGACCTTTCGATTTAATTCCTCTATTTCATCCATTAAAAGTTGATCCTGCATTAGTTAATCTTATGTTAACTATTGTATCAGCATCAAAGTTGGGCACTGCATTTTAGATAGAAAATCTAAACCTTTTTCATACGGACACCGCGAAGGCTAATTTCCAGTTGGTTCTCCAAACCCCGTAATTCTTTTACAGTCAAACCTGACAGTTCTTCCCCCAGCATTTGCCTGTTAAATCATGCAAAAATAAAACTTTTGGACTGGAACCTCAAATAATTCTGTTAACTATCAAGGCTAGAGACAATGAGTATATAACCCAGACAGTACTTTTTCTTTTTGGTATTTTTACTATTTGGCAATATCCGAGAGATGCTTCCAGCTCTTTGTATTTCGTAAATATAATTTTATTAATACTTTTATTGTCTTTTCAAGGGTTGTTACTTGGACAGGTAAATTATGTTTAATATATTTATAAGACCTGGCTTAGTGTCCTTTGAAGCTAGAATTTCACTCCTTGTGATGTTTCTTCCAAATTCTTTTAAGTTTTTAAGCTTCAACAGTTGTCTTACTCCTAACGTTATTGATATTATTTGAATTTGGAGAAGTTTGGGCCATGCTATCCATGACTTCCTCGCCTAAAAATTCTGTTCATCTTTCCAATTGTATTTTCATGGCCATGCATCATTTGAATTTTGAACCAACTATGTTTTTCATCATTCCAGCCATCTTCTAGCCGTGTTGTCTTTGTAATACCTTTCATTTTTTTGTGTTGCTCTCCATCCTCTAGCAAGATGCCTTATTTTGCTAAGTTGCCTTTCCAACTATGGTTCTTGGAGCCCGCGTTACATTTTTGGGTTGTTTTAAGTGTGTTTATTTGTAATGAATTGAGAGTTTAGTAAATTCCAGCTTACGGGAGATTGTAAGAGTACTGGTCTAAGTTTACTAAATTATTTAAGTACAAAATAGATTTTGTTTTGATAAAAGAAATTCATTATGAAGAAAAGGAATTACAGAGGGTTTGGAGGATAAGGAATCCTCCTTAATACAAATATTAGAATATTAGTCACCTATAGTTAAATGTATCTTATTAATGTAATTTCTTTTGAATTAATTGTCATAATTCAGTTCTGCAAGCCTGTAAGCTAAATACTCTAGTCTGTACTTTATCAATTTGATTTCACATTTTTTTCTTTATGCCACTATTCTGTGTTGATAAAAACCCACATTGGTTAAAAATGAGTTAAGTGATAAACTACAATAGTGGGTTTTATATCACATTTTGACCCAAAATCATAAAAAGAATCTATGGATCTTTTTACATATAAGATCCTTACTTGACCTATTCTTAACTAACGTAGGATTTCATTAATAATACTTGAATTTTCAACATTCTCCTGCTCAAGTATGAGTCCCAACGTTAGTATACACCCTTTCAAGCACAAGCTTCTTAAAGTATTCATCAGGTTATTGACTAAGAGCCAAGTCTTACTCAATGTGCTCCACAATATGGGTTAGACACAAATTCAAACATTAACCACTATCTCAAAATATTTGCCGAATTAAATCATTGGCTTTGATACCACTTGTTAGGTGATCAAATAGAGAATACTAATTTAATCACAATCAAAGGGGAGAATGTTGAGAATTGAAGTATGTTGTGATGTTGGCGGTTGACTTGACAAAGGCCATATAGCCAAAGACACAAGATTGTAAACTCTACATTATAGGAACATAAGAACGAAGGATGTCATAAGGTGAAAAAGATTGATATTATCAAGAATAAGAGAGGGCAACCAATTAAAACAACTTCTGCCTAATATGAACTAGGAACATACATTTGGAAGGCTAGAGTTTTAGTAATTGCGGAAATGATTATTTTTCTTTTCAATAATGCCATGAGTATTATGAAGGGCCGGCTTGGCTCAGTGGTAAGCATGCTTACCGTGATGTCCAAGGTCTCGGCTTCGACTCGGCCTCTCTGCAAAAGCGGAGGTAAGGCTTGACTCGTATGTCCTTCCCCAGACACTCATGAGTGGATATTGAACTGGGTCGGCCCTAATGCCATGAGTATTATCTATATATGTGAGTTTATGATTGATACCATACTACTTCTAGTAGGCCTTTGCCTATGGAAGAAGAAGAACTTGGCTTTGTGGATTCACTAGTGATTGAAGGTGAACAAGCATGACAACCCTACAACTATCTTCTCCTTGAATAGCGTGGAACACCTCAGATTGGGAAGTTTCTCCCTTACTAGAAGTCAAAGAATCTGGCTTCGTGGACTCATTACTCGTTAGTGATCAAAGGTGAACCATCATTGGGTTTGTCATTAAGCATGACAACCCTTCAACTTTCTTCTCCTTGAAAAGTGTGGAACACCTTAGAAAGAGAGGGAAGTTTCTCCTTTCCTAGAATTCGAAACCTAATAGGATCATACTATAGGTTTAAACTTGAAAGGAACTCAAAGATGGGCACTCCATTTTCATATTCTAACATTGATCTTGCTCAATATGACCCATTAAGGATCATATGGTAATTTGTAACTGAGACGGTTCCTTGTTTGGTGGGAAAAAATCCTAGTTTTTAACTCATAACAGGTGACTATGTCCTATTTAATGGAGTAAGTCTTACAAAGGATATCCTAAATAACACGCGTGTAAGAACATATATGCAATTCCAATTGGCCTATGGTGTCGCAAAATTCAACAATTATGTCATAAGAAAGTCCCCATCATCCCACTAATCAAACATTGGGTCTATTTTATTAGGAAAAATCCCTTTGAATCATCGACCCTTGAATATAGTACAAATGACTTGAACCTACTGCAAATAGTTCTTTTTGGTAAGGTAGGTACAATGTGTTATAGGTAGAACATTAGGTGTGAGGGGCATGACGACTAAGGTAACTTGGGAAGTATTATGGATGGTGGTAGAGTGATGGGTGTTCTTTGTTTCAGGCATAATGTTAGTGGATGTGTATCATTTGGGAAGGAGAATGATACGGCCCAAGCCCAAGCAAATCAGTTGGTAATTAGGTTGTTAGAAGGGGAAGGATCTAGAAGGAATGTGCAACTGAAAATGGGAGGGAAAGTTAGCTATATAAAGGGAAGGCATGGGATGCTAGAGGGGCATCTTGGATTTGGAATAGGCTTGGACCTTGGGAGAGACTAGGGCCTCTCGAATGCTCTAGAACTGTCACTGTTATCGTCTATTTCCTTTACTGTAATTACCTTTCATTATTGTCATTGTAAGATCTATTAGGAAACTTGTCTCTGTTATTGTAATTACTGATACATTGTATTTCTGTTTTCATAGTAAAATGCTTCTGTTTAGTTGTTTCCTTGAATCTGTTCTATCAATCTCTATCAATTGGTATCAGAGCTCTCCGGTCCAGGGAGGGTTTTGAACCACATCAACTCAACTCAACAAAAAAAAAAAAAAAAGAGAAAAAAGAAAGAAAGATTGAATACAGATCTGAAGATTGGAGGACAAGTGAGATGCAATTGGAAAATAGATTTGAAGAATGGAGAAAAAAAAGGAAAGCAAGTCGAAGAAAATCATAGAGAGATTCTCAGACTCCTTGATGAGATTCTTCAAAATACCAAGCATCTCTTTAGAGAAAGATCACGTAGAAGATGGGGCAAAATTTTTGAGGAGAACAAGACGATCAAGACACATGAGGAGGAAGATGAACTAGACTTTTCGAAACCAAAAAGCAAAGCTGCTAGGTTATATTCAGAAACGGAAATGCAAAGAGAGCTTGTGGAGGAGAAACACAAAGTAAACAAGGAGAAATTTCTGAGTCGATTTCAACCAAAAGCATTAGACGATCCCTATGGAGCGTTAAACTCGCTTAAACAGAGCAACACGGTGGCTGAGTTTAGATGCGAGTTCGAGAAGGTAATCGGAGCTTTGGGAATTGAAGACGAGGAGTTGCTTAAAGGAGCGTGGCTTAATGGTGTCCGAAGTAGCATCCGTGCGGAATTACTGATGTACCCAGCAATCAGCTTGAGGGAGATGATCAAGTTCTCTTTGAAGATCGAGAAGAGAAATGATGCACTGAAGGAGGAGGGCATGCGGGTAGGAGGAAGGGTTGGACCAAATGGGCCAGGAAAAGCGAACCAGACCCAACGAAATTGGGCCAACAAGGGAGGCAAATGGAGCGGGTCGGGTTTTTTTAATTCCTCTCATCCGGGTCGGGTTTCTGGGCAAGGCAATTCATTTAGCCCAAAACCCACAGGGCCCCAATCAGCTAGGGCAACAAATGACGAACAACAGAGAGCAACGAATACAAGGGGTGTCTCGAGCTCCGTCAATCCAAACGGTGGAGAGGGACACGTGGTAGAGATCCATGGCAGTAACAATCGGCGACTCTCACCGGAGAAGGTTAGGGATCGTCTGGCTAAGGGGCCTTGCTTCACTTGTAATGGGCGGTGGTACCCAAATCATAGGTGTCCATTCAAGCATCTCCAAGTTATGATCGTCGAAGATGAAGCTGATGACGAGGAAGAGGGTGAGGGGAACGAAGACGGAGCAGCAGTGGCAACTATTCCAGACATTGGCAAATCAGACGAGGACCAAGACCCTTTGCTTGAGGAGGTTGTCAAAACCCAGGTCAGTTTCGACAAATTTTCGGAGTTTATCCCCTTCGGTGATGCACCCAGTAGCTTGGTTTCAAACCGCCTCGGACTATGGCTGATCGTCAAAATGGAGAACGATGGAGCATGGAGATCTTGGGGCTGTCTTGAAGCATGGCATGAGTCAGGGAACTTTGAGGTAGTCCAGTATCACATCAAGGTATGTCGTTGGCCCTTTGATGTTAAAAAAAGAAAACAATTTTGGAAAGCGTTTTTGTTCATTGCAAAGGAATTCAAGAAGGCTGTTGGGACCCAATGGCCTAGAACTAGGGTGGAGTTTGTGGGATTTTGTAGGAATTATGCTTTTGTCACCTTGGAAAAAAATCATAATAGGGGTTGCATAGTTCATGAAGACAAACTGGGTATTTTATATGCTGAAAATTCTGATTTTTCGAGAATGGAAGGCACACAAGAATTTTCACGGCCTCGTTATGTGAACCTGTGGAAAGGCATATTCGAAACAAGGCATTCTTCTACTGTTATTAATGTTGGTCATCCACTTGATGAGGCTGTTTTGCCTGTTACTGGAAATCCGCTAAACGGAGCTCATGTTGCTAGTCCCAAACGGGTAGATAAAGGTTCAAGTGCAGAAGGGGAATGGGACCTTGGTGTGCTCTTTGGTGTTTTAGAAAGCCATTGTCATATATCTTTCATGCAGTGGGATCCGGGTGGTGGCGGTTGTTCCCTCGCTCACCTTAATGGATCCTTACAGTTCAAGCAATGGGACCCGGGTGGTGGAGGTTGTTCCCTCGCTTACCTTAATGGGTCCTTACAGTTCAAGCAATGGGATCCCGGAGACAACATCTTCGTTATTTGTACTCACCTTGAGGACAAGGTGAATGTTTTGGGGGGAAGTATTGATACGGCCCAAGCCCAAGCAAATCAGTTGGTAATTGGGTTGTTAGAAGGGGAAGGATCTAGAAGGAATGTGCAACTGAAAATGGGAGGGAAAGTTAGCTATATAAAGGGAAGGCATGGGATGCTAGAGGGGCATCTTGGATTTGGAATAGGCTTGGACCTTGGGAGAGACTAGGGCCTCTCGAATGCTCTAGAATTGTCACTGTTATCGTCTATTTCCTTTACTGTAATTACCTTTCATTATTGTCATTGTAAGATCTATTAGGAAACTTGTCTCTGTTATTGTAATTACTGATACATTGTATTTCTGTTTTCATAGTAAAATGCTTCTGTTTAGTTGTTTCCTTGAATCTGTTCTATCAATCTCTATCAGAGAACCGGACGAGTAGATACCAATTGGACCAGATAGGGGCATATTTGGGTAAAAGAGATTGAGAGAAGTTGAACAAATGACAGCTTGAAAGGTGGCCAGACTAGTAAGAACTTCACTAGCATGTGAAGTAGTAGGCATCAGAGGTAGTTGCTAGCCAGAGGATGATTCATTTGGTGGGTATTTGGCTGTGTTTATGGCAAGCTCGGTAGCTTGGAGTTGAATGAAGGTAGGTTAAGGTTAGATTTTTGGGGATGCAGAGTCTCCCAGAATGGGAACTTTGATAATGGTAGGGAGTATGTCAAAACTAGCCCATTGATGGAAAAGTATTTTCGACTTTTAGGCCCCCCCTCCTGCATGCCTAATAGTGATGTTGGGGCCAATGGTTTGGTTTGATCGAGTATGTGGAAATGGTGGTTGGGTTTGTACCTAACCAATGTTGTGGACACATTGGCTAAGACTTGGCTCTTAGTCGGTAATCCCATGAATATTTTAAAAGGCTTCACTTGAGGGAGAAAATGTTGGAAATTCAAGTGTGAGTGGCGAAATCTAAAATTGGATAAGAATAGGTTAAGTGAAGACCGTATAAGTTAAAAGACTCATGAACTCATTGCCATTAGATTTTAGATTAAGATGTAATGTTAAGCCCACTATTATGATTTATCACTTAGTTCAGTGATCTAGGTATCCCGTGTCCACTTAACAAGAAGACCCTTCAAAACTTAATAAATGAAAAAGGACACTATAGAAAAATCATAGACATAAACTTATGCAAAATCAAGTCTCATGGGCAAAGAGACACCCTTAAAGATGTAAGTGCTTCAAATAAGTCTGGTTATTGCATATTGCCTATGATATACACCATAGGAGTTCGATGACATATTTTATTTCTATTGTGATGATTTAAGGTAATCAAATTTATTAGAGCTTTCACCTTATTTTCTTATAGAAATAAAAGAGAATGTTGGATTGTGTCATAAGCAGACCACTCAAGGATATATTACACTGGTTACTAGGGTAGCGGTGTTGCCGCTACGGTGAAGTATTAATTCCACATATATTATACTAACAGTCAAGAAACGAGGCAATACCGCTTTTAGTATTGTTGAGATATATAAAACCATTAATGTAGCATCACCCAACAGCTTAAGCTTTTGGGTTGAAATGGTTCTTTATATGGTATCAGGGCCTCGTGTCTCGGGTTCGATCTTCGCCGCCCCCCACTTTCTTTCAAGTGGAATTTCTTTGTTCGCACAGGTAGGTGGGCTTGTGCATTGTCCACCCTTCCAGCCCAGTGGGCTCTCGTTTGAGGGGGCATGTTGAGATATATAAAACCATTAATGTAGCCTCACCCAACAGCTTAAGTTTTTGGGTTGATATGATTCTTTACAAGTATTATTGCTCAAACATAAGAAGTCACACAAAATTCAAACACATAATTCCACAATCAATGTCAAATACAAGGAACGTAAAGGAAGGATAAAAAACTAAGCATAAATGAATAATAAAATTGTCAAATAGTCAAGTACAAGAAGTGAATTAATGAAGAAAATCATCATCATCTCCGGATTCTCCATCAAATTCCAATATAGGAGTGGTGTAGCGGGTAACGGTGTTGCCGCTACCTTCCGCTACGGCCAATGTCGCATAGCGTCGCGGTTTGTAGCGGCCGACCGCCGCTACCCGCTACGGTAGCGGTTTAGCGGCGCTACGGGCCGCTACTGACAACCTAGACTCATAAAATAGCTTTTTAATCCCAAATCTTATTAACAACTATATAATAACTACAGTTCCCAAATCTTATTAACAACTATATAATAACTACAGTACTAAGATACTAACATGTGTTAAATATGCTAATGAATTTATAATGCTATTCTAGCATCTCCTTTTTTATGTGAATTTTTCAAAAACATATCTCAAATAAGCACATGTTGTATATAAAAGGATTTACCTGTGACTTTCTTGCAAATTATGCAACTGTTGTCTTAACATTGCTGCCTCCCTTTGCCAAAACTAGAAAATGAAAGAAACAAAATACGGTGTGATTAGATATTATAGGAAAAGGAATAACTAGATATGGTTTTATTAGAATAAGCATTTAAGATAACTTTTAGGTTCTCTCGTAATTAATTAGTTAAAGGGTAATACTTTTCTTGTGTTGCATAAGAAAAATATTATCTCCTACCCCAAACAATAAATAACAGAGAGAAAAGAGGTAAGAGAAAAAATTCTTGTGGGACTCATTTGAAAAATGTGAGTATAGGAGATAATACTTTTCTTATACAACATAAGGAAATAAGAAAAGTATTGCCCTTAGTTAAATGATATAAAATATTTTTTTTTTTATAAATATGCATGGAGCAACAAGAACTACCATTTAATTGGCAACTTATGAAGTTCTTGAAGTCTGTTTGGTACTTGGGATGAAGTTCGTTGGCACCTTATAAACTATTATGATTGATGAGATGAATGCACTTTAGAGCTATAGTACTTGGGAATTGGTTTCTCTTCCTTCTTGGAAGCCTGTTGTTGGCTGTTGGTGGATTTTTGCCGGTGAGGTTACCACTGATGGCAAGATTGGCCGTCTAAAGGTTTGTCTAGTGGCTAAAGGGTATATTTAGATTTTGTTCCTATTATGAGAATTGCCTTTGGCAAAAATGGCTTTTATTAGCCTATTTTTATCTATGGCTGCAATTCATCATGAGCTTGTTCATCAGCTAGATATTTTAAATGTTTCTCTCCATTATAATCTAGCAGAAGAAGTTTATATAGAACATTCCCAACACTTGTTGCCTCATTGGTATGTTTTGTTTCTTTGTGAGATGTTTTTCTTTATTTGAATCTAAGGAGTATACCTTCCCTCCTTCCTTTTAGTATCCTTTTTCTCATTCTTAAAAAATATCTTCTTTGTCAATCAAAATAAGAGTAATAGTAACATGCTGGACCAGCTCTCTGCAGTAAATATTTATCAGATAAATATGTAGGACGTTTATTTATTTATGGGTTTTATAATTCTCATTCAACATGAGAATTATAATTTTCCTACACACCCTTCGATTTCCGTGCTGACATGGGTCCTACGTATAATTTTTTCTAACATATGGGTCCCATATGCTTTTTATCTCTACAACATGAGATTTCAATTCTCCTTCAACATGAGAATTATAAAGCCCTTTATTTATAGTTAAAAGTAGACTTCGTTCATATCCCCAATTGTATGTGGAGTTGAACATTAACTGCCAGAAATAAAAATGTGTGTTTTGGGTTTTAATACACCACATATGTATCACACCCATATTCAATCGGTAATATATTTTGGTACATTGTGGTGCATGATTACGAGCTTACAGGCATCCATTATAGACTTTTCTATGGTAGAAGAGCTTGGTAAAAAAACATACTGCAAAAGAATTTTGCAACTGATGTATTCTCTACATGAATGGATCTTCACATGTCACATGACCTCATGTGAAACGATATTTGTCGTCCATAAATAAATCAACCGTTTTCATTTCCTCATTTTCTATCTTAATTTCTTTCTCTCACCTTTGACTTGTGTACAAATGGCCTTCATTTCACATTAGTTCATGTGACATGAGAGGATGGATTCCATTCTCTACTCCCTCTTCCCCACATCTTAATGTTCTTAAACCTACATATATTACTGGAATAGAATGGAGGGTTCTTACCAGCGATTAATTGATTGAACCTTGTTAAGAGAACCATGCTTCCTTCAACCCAATTCAGTTCTTGTTCTTCCATAGGGAACTTAATTTTCAGAGTGGGTCCTGGGATTAAGAAACATTGTTCTACTGTATAGAAAAGAACTCCCTTGACACCAGATTGGATTGCTCTGTATCAGCAGTAACGTTGTATCCCACAGAGATGGAGCTAGGAGATTTTACTCTCCAAGTTTCCTGTTCATGCTTTGACAAGTCATCTTTTCAATTTATCCCTTCCTGATACTCTGACATTCTTGGAACCTATTTGTCAAGATAAACGAACTATCTTTTAACGGAATTCTTTTTGAATCTTTGCATCTTCTATTCCTAGCTTGTGTATTTTTGATTATGCATGCCTTTTCCACCTCCTGCAAATGCAAATATAAGGTTCCTTAATCATGCCACTGCGGATGATAATTGAATTACAGCTTGCTTCTAAACTAGGAACAACTAGGATCATCTTAACTGTAAGACAGTGGATGACTCCTGTTATTGCAGCTTGATCTCTATGAACTAATAATCAAATATTCCATAAGCTTTAGGTAGGGCTTGTAGTTATATATCTCCTAGCAATGGGAATTGCTTGCAGAGGGAATCGAATCTAAGCCTTTCTAGTAAAGTGCTTCTATCCACCCAACTCCTGTTGGTAGTTCATTTGCCATTTTACGCTTCCCAAATGTGCCTTTGGTTGGGAGTTTCGTCCGAGATGAAAAGGGGAAGTCATTAAAATTTAATTTTTTTTTTTTTTTTTTTAGTCTCCTTTTGAGTAATACTATTTATTTTATGTTGCTTAACTGACACCATGTTTTGTTATGAACATGGATGTTCCGTAGGGGCAGACAGATAAAGCCTTTAATCTGTGTTGGCATATATGGTCAAGCCAATCAAGAACTTAGAGGTCCTGTTAAGTTCCCGCTTTTGTTTCATCACACACTCTAGACGCTAGATTTTTTGTTTCAAGTAGGTGTTCATATATTGGAATAATCTGTTGCTTCTAGCCATCGAGGGTTTGTCATGATTTACTGAATCCTGAACTCAGGAAAAGAATGGCTGGGAGGAAGTCCTCCAAATTGGTTTGCTTATTTTTGTACTGTTGCCCCCAAATAAAAATAACTTTTTCCTTGAACATGACAAGTGTCATTCTTTGATTACCCGAAAAAAGGTAGAATCTAGGAAACTTGAGAATAGAACTGTTATAATTCATATTTTTTAGCTTCCTTTATTCCCATTGAGATGTTACTAATGTTTGATGCATAATATAATATTTCTCTGTTAAAAATTCCTTTGTTGACTTTAAACTCACTTGCAAATATTGGTAAGATATTTATAAATACCTTAATTTCAGTGGCTGAACTCCCAAGTTGATTATGTTCTTCTTTTGTTTTGTTGTATCGATCAATTACTGATTTCATGCTGGAAAAAGTCATTCAAAATTCAATTGCATCAGATATGTGCTATGTTGACTGTGAACATTCAATAAAAGAATTAGGATCATGCTATGCATATTCGGATACAAAATATGTATATCTCATAATAATCTTCTGAAACTTTTATCAAGTAACAAGAGGCTCACATCTATTAGGAATATCAGGTTTGGGGATAGATGCTTTGGTTGACGTATTAATCATATCCAATAGTTATATTTGTCTAACTTCAAAATTTATCTCTCCTCTTTTTCTCGGAAAAAGGGGACTAAAATGCAAGTGATGTTCATCACTTTAGCTAGCCTGGAATGTTATTCATGACTACTGTATGCCTATGTCAATCATTTGGAACCCTGAAGTGATTTTACCTTATCCATAAGTTTTGTAAGCTGCAATCATTCTATCGGAATGACAAAGTTCAAATTGGAAATGTATTGGTTTGTGCTATTTAGCAGGACTACTGGACTAGCTCTGAATAAAGAAGTGTGATGGATGTCTTACAAGATGCTTTGCTTTGAAGGTAATTTTTTTTTCTTCCGGTAAACAGAATGTAATTTTTAAAGCTGTGGTTGTAAGATCCCTGAATCTTTACTTTTGTCCTTACGGTGGGCAAAGGGATTTTGATGCAGCCATATGCACTGATGGTGCAATTCATTATAATGCCAGCATGAAGGGGTGATTTTTGCATTTGTTGCATGAGTTGAAGGGATTGTAGGGAAGAAATATTGGTGCTGAGCCACGTGATGATTGGTTGCTGGTGGAGCTGTTGGCATTACTACACAAACATATTAACAGGTTCAGGAATAGTTCTCATCTACTTTCTTTAACCGTATATCCTTGATAAGAAATCATATTCAGATGATACTTTGAGAAAGATTATTATATCATTAAAGATATGCACATTATTTAGTCTAATCCAGACTAATTTTATAAATTTGATTCCTCAGATTTGAAATTCTCAATGCTTCAATCCCTTCTTTCGAATAATGAAGGTGACTGATGTGAGAATTAGGATTGATATATGTGGCTGTTGTATGATGTGAGCAGTGGAAAACAAGCACATTTAAAGATCTGAAGTGATGAGTAATGTGGAAGTGTGTGAAATAGTTTTGTAGAAGGAATGAAGTTTGAGATAAATAACAGTAAGAAAGGCCCCACTCCAAAATTTTAAAGAGAGAGAAGCTTGGCTGGTGAATTATAAAATATTATTTCCTTATAATGTCGCCTAGATAAAGCTAAAATCAATTATTTGTATTAATGGTACGTACAAGCTAAAGGCATGTAACTCTTGCAACTCAAAGTATACATCGACATAATGTGTATTACTAAGGATAATGAAAAGTTTCTTATTAGCCATGAGGAAATGCTTGGATTCGTTAACGAAGTAAAGAACCATGAATTTTTCCTGGGTCGAGTCATTTGAAGGTTATATAAAACGCAGGCTTGACAACGCTGGATTGTGATTTGCTATACTCCACCTAAATTGCTATCCTACCTGTTCTTATTCACGCAGTAGGTCTTGGGAACAAAATCTACCTTTCAACAAATATAAACCCCCCACTCAGGGAGCCTTATCCCATGAAAACCTAGAACATAAATTTATTCTAGTTGCACGATTAATCACAATCTTAAAAATTAACATTACTATCATAATATAATTGAAAGACTTGTTAGGTACCTCTACTATCTATAGTTTCAACTTCTAAGAACACAAGTAATAGGTGACAAGTTAAAAACTTTTTATATAGTGTGTGACATAAGGTAGCGTTATATTTTAATTGTATTTTAGAATGTGTAGAGAAACGTAAATGATCTGTCAAGATTAATTTTTTTTTATTTAGTTGGGTTTCAAAGTTTAATATTAATATAAATTAGGATTAATATTTTATGTTCTGTATTACATCATAACATACCAAATCAATACCAATTTTATGTTTTTCAGTTTTTATTCTTTTTTTTCTTCTTTCCTTACTTAAATCCCTACAATTTCAATATGGTATCATCCTTTGTGACCTATCTCAACCAGCTCTTTAGGCTTATTACTATTCTAGACATTTTTCTAAACTCTTTCAGCAATGTTAATAGAAAATTTTAATTGTGGAGAAGCATGTTGGAATCTAAAGGATTCACGTTAAGACGGAGCAAGACTGAGTATTTGAAGTATGAGTTTTCTCTAGCAAGAGATCAAGATCCTGTGCATCTATTTGGTCAAAGAGGTACTCAAGAAAGATGCTTTTAGATACCTGGGATCCATTTTGCAGAAAGGTGGAGAGATTGATGAGGATGGAAATCATAAAATCAGAGCAGGGAGATAAAATGACGTAGTGCATCTGGGTTTTTGTGTGATCGCAAAATCTCCCTTAGGTTAAAAGGAAAATTCTATAGAATAGCAGTAAGGTCTGCAATGCTATATAAAGTTGAATGTTGGCCAACACATAGACAACATGAACATAAAATGGGAGTAGCAGAGATGACGATGTTAAGGTGGATGTGTGGTTATATGAGGATGGATAAGATGAGAAATGAAGATATTCCACGAAAGGTAGGAGTACTACCGGTGGCTGAAAAGATGAGAGAACATAGATTGAGGTGGTTTGAGCACGTAATGAGAAGGCCCTTGGATGCTCTCATAAGAATAAAAGTTTGTTACCAAGAGGTCAACACAAAGAAAGGTAGAGGTAGACCGAAACTTACTTGTGGGAGGTAGTAAAGCAAGACTTAATGGATTTGGATATAGATTGGCGGACGGTGTGCCTTAGAGCGAAATGGAGAAAAGCTGTTAGCATTGTGGATGGTTTGGCCCGTTGTTATTAATATGTTCTAGATGGTCCCTTTTCCTCTTCATCTCCCTCCTGTTCTTCTTTTCCCCTTATTTTATCACTTATATATATTATTACTATTTTATTTTTTTTTGTATTTTTTTTATCTTTTTTCAACCCTTTCGTATCTTTTATTTGGGTTCATCTACCATCGATCCCAATTAATTTGGGATAAAATTTTTGTTGATGTTGATGTCTTTCAGCAATGTTCTTTTCTTGATATCTCTGACATCCCCGGGTTATCTTTAGACTACGATATATAGTTTAAGGGTTTATCTTCTATCATTTAACATGACCATAAAAAATTTCCTACACACACAACATTTTGTGGGGCCCGAAGCAACCAAAAAAAAAAAAACCTCTGGCACGCAAAACGAATCTCTATAACATAACATAATCATTTTTCCTACAACATAACTCTCATAAAACCCATAGTTTAAACCTAAACTAGTCAATTCGAAGGCCTACAGAGGTGGGGCAAGAATGTTGACTCTTCGTAAATAAGGAATAAATCTTTAGTAGAGCCAATACATCGTAGATCAAGTGTAATTGTCATTTATATTATGACATTTGGATAAAAAAATATCATATCATTTGTTTAGCTGTCATTTAATTTAATTTTATTTTCCAGATGAGGTGATGTTTTTTGTTCACATATCACAATATGAATGACAGTTGTATCGACTCTTCAGTGTATCGGTTGCATTATAGATTTATTCATAAATAAGCATAAATTGTCCAACCTAATACTGACTATTATCTAGGTTGGTGTTGTTTCCCCCTCCCCCCGCAATATCAAATCTATTTTTCTTTTTTGAATAATAGAATTGTTTTCATTTAAACTTATGATATTATAGTATTTTATTGTTTTATATTTTATCGACCGTGTGAGTTTAATGATTTCCTAGGATTATTAATTATGTTTTCTAACAGTATATACGCCTTTTAAGAGGCAAATTATACTACGGATGACCCACAGCTAATGTTGGCGTGTTTCCTTTTTAGTTGAAGCAGAGATTAGGTGTTTTATGTTGCCCCGCTTTGCAACAGACTAAATTTTGTGCAAAAACATAAGCCTGAAACTAGGCCCGTAATCTATTTTTTAGGAAGCAAAACATTTTGCGTAAGTTTTTCAGGCAAAGGTCTTGGAAGTCGTGGATCTCTAGGTGACTTTTCGACTTGGGTAATGAAGTTCCTTAAGAAAAAAACAAGTTTTATTGGTGGTTTGTTTTGGAATCAAAGAAGCTTGAGAGAGAGATGAGAGAAGAAGAGAGAGGGATTCGAGAAGAAAGAAGAAGGTCACAGAAAATGTATTCAGAATCATCTCAATCAGTCCATACACGTATGATCTTTATAGATTAGAGAAAGCTTAACAAATGACACGTAGCACAAACAGTTACACGGTTGCAACAAACCAAAAGCAAGGAATTTACATAAAAGCCCCTTTGTACAATTACAGAAATAACCCTATACATTTTATGCTAATATGCCCCCTCAAACTCAGGGTGGATGGAGTTGAAAATGAGAATCCACCACCGTGAGTTTGTCTCTTAATGCAGCAAACCGAGACGTAGATAGACTCTTGGTGAGAGTGTCAGCAACTTGATCCAAGGCAGGAACATGACAGACACGGATCTCTTTAGAGAGAACCCTCTCTCTAACAAAGAAGATGTCTAACTCCATGTGCTTAGTTCTAGCATGAAGAACAGGATTGTGTGACAGTGACACAGTACTTAAGTTGTCACAAAGAATAAGAGGAGTAGTGAGTTGAATATGAAGCTCTTGAAGAAGAGATTTTAACCAGAGAACTTCAGCAGTAGCTAGAGCTAAGCTTCGATATTCTGCTTCCGTGCTAGAGCGAGCAATCAAGGTTTGTTTCTTGGACCACCAAGAAACCAAGTTGGAGCCAAGGAAAACACAAGCTCCTGAAGTAGATCTTCGATCATCAGGATCACTAGCCCAATCTGCATCACAAAAGGTTGTAATAGAGAACATATGACTGGGATTGCAAGGCTGCAGTAGCATCCCATGATTACAGGTACCACGAAGATAACGTAAAATGCGTTTCACAGCAGCCCAATGCTCTTCAAGGGGCTGTGACATAAACTGACAGGCCTTGTTCACTGAATAGCTGATCTCAGGTCGAGTAAGAGTTGCATATTGTAAAGCACCTACAATGGACCGATAGAGAAAGGGATCAGAATAATAATTAGAACCAAACTTTGAAAGTTTACAACCAGAAGGTAGAGGTGTAGCGATTCCCTTTGCTTCAGCCATGTTAGCCCGAACTAGTAAGTCACGAATATATTTTGCTTGAGACAAAATCAATGCTCCAGAAGACATTTTCTTAACTTCAATTCCAAGAAAGAATTCAAGATCACTAAGATCTTTTAAGGCAAAAGCAGTGTTCAACTGTTGAATGAGAGACTGAATGAAGAGAGAGTCACTTCCTGTGATGATGATATCATCCACATAGACCAAAAGAAAAACACATTGAGATGATTTTCTGTATATAAACAAAGAGGGATCACATTTGCTTGCTGTAAATCCCAGCTGCAGAAGGCAAGCTTTGAGCTTGTCAAACCAAGCCCTTGGAGCTTGTTTTAAACCATAGAGAGCCTTATGTAACCTGCATACAAGGGATTTGTTAGATGTCTCAAAACCAGGGGGTTGACACATATAAACCTCTTCTTCAAGGATGCCATTGAGAAAGACATTATTAACATCCAACTGTCGTAGCTTCCAGCCAAAAGAGATGGCAATGGTAAGAATAGTCCGAATAGTGATGGGCTTCACAACTGGAGAAAACGTTTCAGTGTAGTCAAAACCATGTTGTTGATGGAAGCCTTTAGCTACCAACCTAGCTTTATACCTTTGTACAGAACCATCAGGGTTTTCTTTGACCCGAAAAACCCATTTACACCCTATAGCTTCCCTATTTGGTGGAAGAGGAACCAGAGTCCAGGTGGAATTGGCTTGAAGAGCACTGAACTCAGATTGCATGGCAGAGAACCACTTGGGACAGGCCAAGGCTTGTTTAATGGAGATAGGTTCAAGAGAGGTTAAAAGAACTTGAGACATGTGAGCTGTTTTAGAGCGAGTTTTAATGGAGTGTGTGGGTGACAAGTGCAAGGAACTAGATGGAACATATTCAGAACCAGAACTCGGAAGAGAGGAAGAAGAAGATGAAGGACTAAACGAAATAGCTTGTGAAGGAAGAGAGTGAGAAGAAGAAGAAGAGAGAGGGATTCGAGAAGAAAGAAGAAGGTCAGAGAAAATGTATTCAGAATCATCTCAATCAGTCCATACACGTATGATCTTTATAGATCAGAGAAAGCTTAACAAATGACACGTAGCACAAACAGTTACACGGTTGCAACAAACCAAAAGCAAGGAATTTACATAAAAGCCCCTTTGTACAATTACAGAAATAACCCTATACATTTTATGCTAATATGGAATAGGTCCAAGGATCTAAGACAATGTTCATGTTCATTAAAGTGCTCAGAAAGAAAATGATTTATTGCTTAAAGGAGTTCATTAAGCAGATAATGTTGTCTGGTATCGATTGATTTTTTTATTAGTAAGTTTCTTATTATTATTATTTTTTGTTAAGGTAATGGGAAAAAACTGCACACAGCAAATCAAAACATCAAATTACGTCTAAAGCTACAAATAGAAACCAAATCAAAGAAACACAACCAACAAATGTCAGGGGAGGGTTTTGAAAGGTCTTAAAACCCTCCTGGTTTACCCTATCCAATGAGAAATTAGCCATCCAATTTGCACATGTGTTTCCTTTCTTATAACTGCGCACAAGTCGAACAGTTCACTGTTTAGAGAGCCATGCCCATATACGAGTCATCAACTGAGACTCACGGGTTGCATCATCATCTGTGGCGAGCAAATAGATAGCACACACTGAATCACTTTCTAAAATTAGCTTTCTACATCCTCCTTCCCACACTAGTTGCAATCCCTTTAACATACCCCACAATTATGTTGTCAGTGCATTAAAGTCGCCAACTTGGTATGAAAAGGCATTAACCCACTGACCCTTAAGTTGTGAAGAAAACCTCCATATGTCGTCAACCTCGGACTTCCTCGCGAGGCCTCATCAGTGTTAAACTTTATACATCCCTCCTCCAATGGGAACCATTTGATTGAAATATTAACATAGTCCTCTGAATGTTGATGTTGTCATCATCTAATAAAGCTTTGTATAACTTTATAGCTTTGTGTCTTATTTCTTGAATGTTATACATGCTTTCCACAACACTCGTATCGTGCCTTTATGCATTCCTGCAATTCCATGCAAGCCAACACATCACCCTAAATATCGAATGCTAAGGGAGGTTTCCATCTGCCTGATATTCTCGGTTAACCAATAATGTAAATCAACATTGAAAAAATAGGGCCCTTACCCATGTGGTAGCAGTTGCTCCCAAACATTCCTAATTAACCAGAAATCTCGCAGTAAGTGAAAGATGTCCTCCTCACCCTGCTTGCAAATCGGGAAAATCAGATCCCCAAGCTGCATTTTATGCAATGAACTCTTTGTTTATAATCTGTCATGTGCTACTTTCTAGAGGAATAGTCTTATCCGTTGAGGAACCTTCCATTTCCAAATTGTCCTTCACAAAGTTAGTGACCTAACATAGTCCACCCGATTCCCAGAAAAAGCTTCATAAATGCCTTTAATAGATAACCGAGGATGGTCAGGCATATCCAGGCCAACCGATCCTCACCATCACTAGGATTATGGGGTAAGACGCTTTTAATAACTTGCACTGTATCTATAGAGAGCCAGTTCCTTAACTCCTTTTCTCTCTAATTACGGTGAGCATCTACATACTCATTAACCATTTTACTAGCTTCTTCCCGAGGGATTGGGTGAGAGCTATGGTCCATTAGCCTCAAGGAGTTGCTCATCTATTTGTCCTTCCAAAATTGGGTCGTGGA
The DNA here is from genome assembly GCA_032173675.1 of Gastrolobium villosum. Lineage (NCBI taxonomy): Eukaryota > Viridiplantae > Streptophyta > Magnoliopsida > Fabales > Fabaceae > Gastrolobium > Gastrolobium villosum. The sequence goes on along the minus strand of JAVKPL010005745.1, from coordinate 185,091 downwards.
ACCATCCCCTATTTCCCTTATTAGGCATTCCTCCATTCGTTTTCAAGCTAGATACGTGTATTTCCAGAATTTGGAAGCACCTGGTCTTATCTCAAACAAATAAGCTCCATTACCTCGAGGGGTATATTCTGCACGCAATATTGGAACCCATAAGTCCTGAGGTTGAGAGTAAATCAACGAGGCCAACTTAGCCAAGAAAGTGTTATTCATGAGCTTAAGTTTCTTTACACCCAGACCTCCTTTCATTTTTGGCTTTGTAATCGTTTATTGTAAGAACCCGCACCGTTAATTAAGGTAATTAGTGAATTAATTATGATAATTAGGAAATGATTCCATAATTGACCCTAATAATTATTATGAGGCTTTAATAATTACAATTAGTGGGTAAGAATGCTGAAAGTCGCTTTTCGGAAGAAAAGCGCAGATACCGGTTCTGCTACTCGGTATAAATGCGTACCGGAAAAGTATCACGGAAAATTATAAAGAATACATGATAATTACTAGAATATTATGTAGGACTTGTAAAACAAGTTTCAAGTCAAAATAACGTAATCTGATGCCAGAACTGATACTGGCTATGGAAAAGCGCGTACCGGAAAGGTGCTCCGAAAAATAAAATAAAAATATGACAAATCTTAGAAAAATGCGTAGGTCTAGATTCCAAAGTTTGAGATCAAGATCTTTTACTTTGCTTTTAAGGCTACTACTGCGCGTGTGTGGCCTTGTGCCTATAAATAGACATTTTGGCACACAACCCTAGACATTCTTTTATTCCTACGTGACTTGGGTGGTTGCTGCTGCCTTCCCTTCTTCCTTCCTTCATCCTTGGCCATTTTGCTTGAAAGTTGCCACCTTTAGCTTAAATCCTCCCTCTTTCACCATGGAAACACTTGAGTGAGAGCATTGTAAGGAGGTTGTGGTCTTGTTTCTGAAGGTGTTGCTGTTTGAGGGAGAGTGTGAGGCTGAGTTCCTTCCTTGGCTTGGTTGGGAGCCTTGTTCTTGAGTGGTGAAGCCTCAAGAAGCTTTCTTTGTGAAGAAAGGTCCTTGCTTGGGTGACATTTTCGTGCACCCTTGAAGTCTGTACATTGGGGCTGACTTGTGAGCTCCAAGAGCACCATTGTTGGCTGCTCAAAGCTTGGGGTAAGTGTTCTACACCTTTGATCTTAAGTTTAATGCTTAAAGTTGGTGTCTTGGCATGTAAAAGATTAAAATGAAGTAACCAACACCTAAATGAACTTGTATATGCTTAAAGATGCATGCTTTAACGTGTACATGTGTTAAAAGTTGGATCTTTGGGATGGATATTCACGAAATGCAGAAACTGCATTCTGTCGTGAGATATCCGGATATCTGTCGAACAGATATCCGGATATCAGTATCCGGATATGGTATCCGGATATTGATATCCGGATATGGGATCTGGGTATCCGGATATGACATATCCGGATATGTCCAGTGTGATATCCGGATATGGCATATCCGGATATGCCCATTCTGATATCCGGATATCCTGGGTTCTGCGCAGACAGTAGCTGTACTGTATGAACAGTAAGCTATTGGGTGTGTGTGGACCCTAGTTTAAGGAAGTTGAACTTCTGTAATAAATGGACTAAGTCAGAATCATGTGATTAAGGACTTATGGCTTTGATGGAAGCCTTAAGACGTAAAACGTAAAGGAATGGCGTAGTCTTTAAGTTGTATGCTTGTGATGCATGAATATTAATGTATTATTGGTCCATATCAGATTGTGATACTGCTGTTTGTGGACTTGAGAGTGGTTGGACTCTTGGCTTGGATAGCTAGCTTGCAAGGTAAGCTTTCGTGTCCTCGGTTTAGCCATTTTGATGTTCCACCATGTCCCATGGGGATGGGTTTATGCATGCTGTGTTACATGCTTTATTATTTTGGAAATGTTGTTGAGCTATTTATATGTAATGAGCTTTTATGAGATGCATGTGGTGTCCACCTAGACGGCAATCCTGAGTATGTGGTACATACAAGATGGAGAAGCTGTGGGTGAGGTGCAGGTAGTATCCATGTACTCATGTAGGCATAGACGTATTCCTACATTTCTCTGGCCAGTAGATTTGAAAGCACACATGGCATGATTAATTGCTGCATCGCATGATTTTAGAACTTATACTGTAATACTGTTTTTGGAACTTATATTACACATGTAAGTGAGCTTGGGGTGGAGACTCCTTGAGGACCCCTTGTCTTACTGAGATTTCTTGTTAGAGATCTCACCCCACGTTTGGGGACGCTTATTTCAGGATCAGGTAATGTTAAGGGCTCAGGTGGCAGGAGGCCAGAGCTGAGCTGATATTCTGATATGCTGTCTTGCTGGATTGACTGCCGTTATGTTTTCCGCTTTGATTATGCTATTTATGTTGAGACTGCTATTGGGCATTGATGCCTTATTTGGTGAGCATGGGGTTTGTCCATGCCACATGCTTGTGTTATTGTCTTTTATTTTAATGTTGTAATTAAAGTATCAGGATTTTGACCCAGGCTACGTGTTGTAGTCCTGTGGCTTTAGATACTCACATTATATTTATGTACGAGGTATTCAGTTAGAGGTCTTGCAATTTACATACAGGCAGTATTTTTATGAAAATGATTAAGTAATCAAGTTGGTTAAGTTAATGACGTCATAATTGAATTAAAGAAAAAGTTATTCCGCATTTTAATTAAGCGTGGCTTAATACGATAGTGTGTTAACAATCCGGGTTAACACGGGCTGTTACATTTATCATCCAACAAGGTGAATATGGTTTTGGTTGTTTGTATCCCCCCCCCCCCCCCCCCCAAAAAAAAAATGAATCTCCTTTGAACTTTTTCCATTTCCATGCACACGAAAGCTGGGATTTTGTCACATTCCTTTGTTGCCTATCCCTGATGCATCAAGACTCCTAAATATCGACCCATATCCCTGACTCGTTTAAAACCACTAGCACCAACTATATCTTTCATGACTTATTCTAGAGTATTCTTAGAGAAGAAAATATTGGTTTTTTTGCGCACTAACTTTTTGACCAGATACTTCCCCAAACAATTCTAGGCACTTCAATATTATATGGATTTGCTCAATGGCCTCTGCAAATAGCATAAGCTGCAAACATAAGAGGAAATATATTAGGTCTACATCTTCCTACCTGAATAGGTTCCCATTACTCTTCATTGACAGCTATGGTAATGATGTGGGTCGGTTTCTCCATTACCGTCTAAAAAAGATAAAGAGGTAGGGGGCTTCTTGCTGAATTCCTTGGGACGACTGAAACTCCTTTATCACATTACTGTTCCACAATATGCTGATTTTGGTAGATGATATTGCTTGCATTATGATGTCTACCAACTATACACGAAGTTGCATTTCTTTCAGAATCTGGTTAATAAACTTCCAATTAAGTCTATCGTAGGCTTTTTTGAGGTCCACTTTAACTACCATAAATGTTTTTTTTCCCTCATCCGATGCATAGAATGAATAAGCTCCCGCACAACAATTATGTTGTCTTGTATATGTCGTTGAGGTACAAAACTGGCCTCCATAGGAAGATAATAGATACCATAATAGGCTTAAACCTTTGGACTAGGAGCTTATTGATTATTTTATAGAGGATAGCACAGGGAGATATTGGTCTGAATTGGGATATGTGGCCGGCAATCTAACCTTTTGGAATAATAACCAAGAGAGTCGAGCTAATGGTAGCAATGAGTTCAGGGTAATTCCAAACATCACAATTAAACTTGATTGTCTGGTCTTTCATCAGATGCAAATTCTGTTGAAAAAAGAGAGTTGAAAAGCCATCGATACCCGGCGCCTTGATAGGGCCTATTCTAAACACTGCTTGCTGGATATCCTGTTGCGATGGACATTTGTCCAGGCTCGCAGATTGCAACCACCTTATGTCTGGGATCTCCTTTTTGAAAAGCTTTTGATAAAAATTACAAACTAACCGCTTCAAGTTATCCGTATTCATGATTCAGTGGTTGGACTCATAGAGTAGCCTAGAGATTTTGTTGGATTTTCTCCTGATGATTATACTCATATGGTAATATTTAGAATTTTGACCCCCGTTTCTTATTCGCAGCTAACAAGACTTCTGAAGCCATAGTTTTTCCTCTTCATCCAACACTTTTGCAAGTTGTTGACATCTTTCTTCTTGTATATGTAACCAGGTGGCATCATTGTGGAGCTTCTGGTTCTGGATTAATTCCAGCCTTTTGTGGGTTTTTCCTTTCTTCTATGTATATTACCAAACACCTGTTTATTCTAACTCTTTAGAGGGGGACTACTCGGTGGAGCATATAGGGAAAGACAAAATAGTATCCCACTTGGTCGATACTAGTTGTTTAAACTCTGGGTGATCCTACCATGCTGCTAAGAACCTAAATGGCTTTTTAATACCTTCGAGCTTGTCCTTAAATAGCGAGAATATGATTGGATTATGGTTTGAGTGGATTTTGGGCAAGTATGTTACTTTTGCATTATTGTACTCCATACGCCATATTGTACTAGCAACTATTATGTAAAGCCTTTTAAATACGCTGTCTAGATGGCCCTATTTGGGACCTTTCCAGGTGAAGGGAGAGTCTGAATAACTAAGATCAATAACTTCACACTTATCTAACATTGAATTAAAGTACTCACACCTCGAAGCATCAGGGATTAAGCATCTTTCTCTTTTCTCATCAATCCTGTATATTGTGATGGACACCAAAGACAAGACAAAGAACACTGCAAACGCAGGACTGGACATACAGGATTTAGAAAAGACCTGCATTGCATTTGGTTCAATACACCACGGGTCAGATTTCTAGACCTAAAGCGTCATACTCATTGAACAAATTCCAAAAATTAGAATTGTGCGATAGGCTAAAGATCTTAAACTCCCAGATGATTGTGTATCCAAGTTGTCAAGATGTGTTGACTTGAATAAGGCAAAGTTATTAATGATGAAGATGATTGTCATGTTTTCTTTAAGAGATTATTGCAATAAGTCTTCAAAGCATTACCAATGTATGGAATATCCTGACCAAATTTTCAATGTTTTTAAGAGACATTTGTGATTCTCAACTTAATGTTGAAATGTTACGACATCTGAGGTGAGTTTGCCAATAACCCTATGCAAGTTAGAGATGGTATTTCCTCCTAGCTTTTGGACTCAAAGGAAAATTTGCCTATTCACTTGGCTTATGAAGCAAGGTTGGAGGTCCGCAGATGTATTCGTTCGAGAGCTACGGTTTTTCTTCATACAATTAATTAAGTCACATAATGGTACAACTTACAAGTACTCTATCTTGTGTTCATAGGTTTTTATGCACACTAAAGGATAAGATCACTGTTGGTACCTAGATTTGTTATCAGAAATATATGAGTAAGTTTAAAAGAAGAAGATGAATAACAACGATTTTATTGATATCAATTGAGTCATACACTATAGTGACCACACTCAAGTTGATTACCAGAATCAAACAACAAACTAAGGATCCTTCCCTTCAATGGACTGGCCGATTGAAAGGAGGATTCACAAACCCACTCACTCACACAGCTACTGAGGCAATCCCACACTCAGTGCTCAACCCACCCTTTTCACAATATTCTTCATATCCCCTCCCTCACTCATAACTAACTTATATCCTCCTCTCCTCCTCCAATATCTTCCTCTCCATTCATAGCTTGCCAAGTGTCCCCTTTTGCAACTGATTGTGGTTTGTCCTGGCCACCACTTTTATGGGCTCTTCTAACATAAACTTTAGCATAAGGTTTAATAGGCCCAATAGGCCCACGATGTCCATCAATACCCCCATCTTCAAAATTCACCTTGTCCTCAAGGTGAAAATAAGGAAACTCCCTCTTAAACTCCTCCAATTTTTCCCATGTAGCATCACAAGGTGGCAACTATGCCCATTGCACCAACACCTCCACTTGCCCATCCAATAAACGTCTTGCTTGCAAAATGGCAGTAGGCTGCATTTGCATCTCCAATTCGGCAGAGAGACATTGAGGCAGATCCAGCACCAATGTGGAGGGATGGACAGCTTTCTTTAATTGAGAAACATGAAAGACATTATGGATCTTTGAATATGAAGGGAGTTCTAACCTGTAAGCCACCTGACCAATTTTTTCCGTGATTGCAAAAGGCCCGTAAAACCGTGGGCTCAATTTCTGGTTAAGCCTTTTGGCTAAAGATTTCAACTTATAAGGATGGATCTTCAAAAATACCTTTGCACCAACCAGAAAATTTTCTTCTCTGCGTCCCTTATCCGCCTGTATCTTCATCCTTTGTTGAGCTTGACACAAATTAGTTTTTAATTCTACCAAAATCGCATCCCTGGCCAACAGCCAAGTGTCCACCGCCGCTACTGATGTACTGCCAGGGGTAAAAGAAATGATACTGGGTGGATCTCTACCGTACACAGCTCGAAATGGAGACATTTGAATGGACCTATTGTAGGTTGTGTTAAACCAGAATTCAGCCCAGGATAACCATTTAACCCACCCCTTTGGATGTCCATTAACAAAGCAACGCAAATACGTCTCCAATGTACGATTGACTACTTCGGTTTGGCCATCCGTTTGGGGATGATATGCTGAACTAAACTTTAACTTAGTACCCGTCAACTTGAAGAGCTCACCCCAAAATTTACTAATAAAGACTCGATCCCGATTGGACACAATCGACTTTGGAATCCCATGCTGCCGAACAACCTCCCGCAAGAAGACAGCCGCCACTGTTGGAGCGTCAAAAGGATGTTTAAGGGTCATAAAGTGGGCATACTTTGAGAGTCTATCCACAACCACCAAGATAGTATCTGCCCCCTTGGACACGGGTAAGCCCCCTATGAAATCGAGTGTCACATCTTCCCACACTTGTTGTGGGACAGGTAGAGGTTGCAACAGTCCCGCTGGTTTCAAATGGTCATACTTTTGCTGCTGACAAATGCTACAAGCCCTCACAAAAGCAACCACGTCCTTATGCATGCCCTTCCAATAGAACACTCCAGCTACCCTTTTCAGTGTCCTCAACTCGCCAGAATGACCCCCCCAAGGAGAAGAGTGGAACTCAGTAAGAATATCCAGTATCCTGGGAGAGGATCGGGGAAGAACCAATCTGTTCTTAAACCATAGGCTGCCCTTGAGCACTTGATAACCTGGGTGAGAATTAGCATCTTGTATCACGTCAGTAAAAATACCCCTCGTACCTGGATCTTGAAGAATCTCCTCAGACAGGCCTTGCAGATCTGGACTGGTGACCATGGTGAGGTCTTTGCAGTCCATGACACGTGATAAAGCATCAGCTGCCGTATTCTCCTTGCCCGGTTTGTAACGTATCTCGAAATCAAATCCCATCAACTTGGCCACCCACTTTTGTTGACCCTCCACCATTAAACGTTGCTCAGTTAAATACTTGAGACTCCTATGATCCGTAGTAATCACGAAATGGCGTCCCAACAAATAATGTCGCCACTTGTAAACTGCGAACACAATGGCCTTCAACTCTCTTTCGTAAACAGATAACAATTTATCTCTCTCCGAAAAAGCCTTACTAAGGAAGGCAATTGGCCGGCCCTCTTGCATCAACACGGCTCCCATCCCTGCTCCCGAAGCATCAGTCTCTACAAAAAAAGTCTCCTCAAACTTAGGCATGGCCAAAATTGGCAGTGACAACATGGCAGCCTTTAATGAATCAAAAGACTGCTGGGCATCCTCATTCCATAGGAAGTTGTCTTTTTTAAGTAATTGAGTCAATGGTTTCGCAATTTGGCCATATTGCTTTACAAACCTCCTATAGTAACCAGTGAGCCCCAAAAACCCCCTAAGGCCTTTTTCTGTCGTTGGTAGAGGCCATTGCTGTACAGCCTCTAACTTGTGATGGTCCGCCTTGACACCCTCTTTGGAAATAATATGACCCAAGTACTCCAACTCCCTTTCCACAAAGGTGCATTTTTTTCTGTTGGCCGAGAAATGGTTCTTTCGCAAGATATCCATCACCATCATCAAATGCTCACAGTGCTGATCCATACTCGTGCTGTAAATGAGAATGTCATCAAAAAACACCAAGACAAATTTCCTCAGGTACGGTTTGAAGACCGTGTTCATCAGGGACTGAAATGTAGATGGAGCGTTCCTCAACCCAAAGGGCATTACAAGGTACTCATAATGGCCCTCATGCGTACGAAACGCGGTTTTCTCAATGTCTTCCACCCTCATCCTGATTTGATTGTAACCAGATTTCAGATCTAACTTTGAAAATATCTCCGCCCCATTCAATTCATCAAGTAATTCATCAATTACTGGCAAAGGAAATTTATCAGGAATAGTTACCTTGTTTAAGGCCCTGTAGTCCACACAGAAGCGCCAACTCCCGTCTTTCTTTCTTACCAAAATTAAGGGACTTGAGTAAGGGCTGCAACTTGGTCGGACCATCCCTATCTCTGACATTTCTCTGACAAATTTCTCAATTTCCTCCTTCTGATAATAGGGATAACGGTAAGGTCGGATGTTAGGTATATCTGCCCCTTGCTTCAGTAAAATTTTGTGATCACACTCCCTAGAAGGAGGTAATTCTGAGGGAGGTAAGAAGACATCTTCATATTGTCCCAATATCTCAGCTACTCGAGGATTACCTTCATGAGGACCTGATAGTTCCATTGAAGAGTACCCCAGCTCTATATAGTAACCTTCGGCCTCCTTCCTCCACGAACGATTCAAACTTTGATAAGAAATCTGACTATACGATAATTCCGGGTCTCCTTGCAAGGTGACCATCTTCCCCTGCCATGGAACACGTAGCCATAATTTCCAGAAATTTGCCTGAATATCTCCCAAACCCTCTAACCACGAAAATCCCAGCACCACATTCACCCCCTTTAGGTCGAAAATATAAAAGTCTTGAATGATCGATAGATGAGGCAAGATTAGTGTTACATCCGGACATAGTCCCTTACCTTGAACTCGATGGCCGTCCCCTACCTCAACCCTGAAGGACTGGGATCGGTGAGAAGGTACTCCTATGGCTTCCACAACGCGCTCTCCAATGAAGTTGTGAGAAGCACCAGCATCCACGAGCACCATAACTCTATGACCCAGAATCTTTCCCCATAATTTTAGGGAGCGATTGGAAGTGATACCCACCACACTCTGTATACTTAGTTGCAGGGTTTCGAGTTGCTCGCTTCCTCCATCGCCTTGAGTCATGTCCTCCTCGTCCTCGCCTTCCTCCTCGTTGCTCACGATCATCACTCTCATTTGAGGATTAGGGCACACATGCCCTGGCCCGAAGGGTCCCCCACACCTAAAGCATAAGTTACGACGTCGGTGGTCCGCTTCCTCCTCCGGTGTTAGCCTCCGGAAATTGTTCCTCCGACGACCGTCAGACGCGCTCGCCGTCGCCCCTGCTGGTGGAGTGGTTCCCCCATGATTCGCCGTCGCTCCTCCAACGCGATTAGGGTTCGCGTGTGTGTTTGAGCTACTGGCCACGGATGAGTTGGGTATGTTATTAGTTGGGGTCTGTTGGGCTGATGACGCAAGCCCACTATACCCCCATCTATTTACTCCAGCCTTATTCCCCAAAGCAGGCCTCCCATTATTAGTGGTGGGCCCACTGTGAGGCCCATTGCCTGTGCGGCCCATGCCTCCTTCTCCTCCTAACAGCACCTTCTCGCGTTCTTCTACACGCTGAGCGAGGACCATCATCTCACCGATATCTCCTGGTGAATGGAGACGGATTTCAGCTCTGATTTCCGGTTTCAACCCTGTCAAAAAAGCCGCTTGCATTAACTCCTCATCCGCTTGCCCCAACGGAGCGGAGAGAACTTCGAATTGTTTTCTGAACTCAGCCACCGTTCCCATTTGTTTCAACTCCATGAGCGCTTCATATGGGTTGCCGGACGGTGATGCGTGGAAACGTTGTAAGACCGCCGTCCTGAATATCATCCATTCCGCCAACGGATTCCGTGGTTCCCACCATTGGAACCAACTCAGGGCCTCTCCTTCCAGACATATCGAAGCCGTCTCCAATTGTTCCTCCGGCGGGATTCTATTGACCCGAAAATATCTTTCGGCCCGAAAGATCCATCCATATGGGTCTTCGCCAGAGAAATAAGGGACCTCAACCCTCTTCATCCTCTCTTCGCTTCTTATCGTCCTCGAATTGGCCTCATGATTTTCTCCTTGATTCACTGTTCCCTCACTACCTGTTCCTCCGTGTCTCCCCGCGCGAACAATTTCTTGGAGGGTTCTCATCACCTCAGCCACGTTCGTTTCAATCCTTCGGATCCCATCCTCTGTCCCTCCGACCCTCATCTCCAATGTTTCCATGCGATGGTCCATGTATCTCGTCACTACCATTCACAACTTAGTTCCCAGAAAAGTGCTTTGATACCAAATGTTGGTACCCAGATTTGTTATCAGAAATATATGAGTAAGTTTAAAAGAAGAAGATGAATAACAACGATTTTATTGATATCAATTGAGTCATACACTATAGTGACTACACTCAAGTTGATTACCAGAATCAAACAATAAACTAAGGATCCTTCCCTTCAATGGACTGGCCGATTGAAAGGAGGATTCACAAACCCACTCACTCACACAGCTACTGAGGCAATCCCACACTCAGTGCTCAACCCACCCTTTTCACAATATTCTTCATATCCCCTCCCTCACTCATAACTAACTTATATCCTCCTCTCCTCCTCCAATATCTTCCTCTCCATTCATAGCTTGCCAAGTGTCCCCTTTTGCAACTGATTGTGGTTTGTCCTGGCCACCACTTTTATGGGCTCTTCTAACATAAACTTTAGCATAAGGTTTAATAGGCCCAATAGGCCCACGATGTCCATCAATCACCAATTAGAGGCATGTTGAAGGCTCTATCGTTGAAAGGTATCTCATTGAAGAAATCGGTAAATTTGCATCATATTATTATTCTCTTGAATTCATATCAAGATGAAGAGGAGTCCCTCAAAACGATGATGGTGGTGATACAAGTTTTAAGATATCAATATTTAATTATCTAGGCCGACTCGTGGGAAGACAAAGTAAGTTAGTTTGGAAGAAAGCGATAAAACAGTAGCGAAGTGGTACATTCTAAACAACTGTTCAGAGGCTGCTCCGTACATAGATTAAGACATCATTTATTTTTAGTATAATTTGTACATTGCACTTGTGCATGGTTTATAAGTTGTTGCCTTAATTTTTTTGGTTACAATTACTTGTCCAAGAAGTTGCGATCAAGAAACCCTTCATAGTCATATTCTGAACTTGATCAGTTCATTTCCTCTCAGTTTTTGAAATGGTTACAATACTTATTCGTGGAAAAGTTGTCAACTGCACATAGTGTTATGTGGAGTTTATCTTCAGGAGCTACAATATCTATCACCCGGTTCAGAAAATAAGCCATGTTGCAATTATGGTGTATATGTTCGAGGTGGGCGGGTCGATTGTGCCGAGGGAGACTACCACGGGAAGTTAGTTGTCAGAATTTAGCTGGATTACAAATGGGAAAAGAAGTTGACTCTGTTTAAATGTGATTTGTTTGATAACATCCAGCGTGGGACAAGAGTGGATAAATATGGAAATATTGAGGTCCATCAGTCAAGGAGATATACACCGGGTTATGACCCATTTATACTTGCTCAGTAGGCCGAACAAGTTTATAATACATCATACCTTACATCACAACAAGGGTGGATAGGAGTTATCAAACCGAGAGCCTAGAACATAATCCCAGAGTCCAAAGAGTCAGAATCAAATGAAACATCTAATCCATTCCAAGCAGATATAAAAGAAGTATTGTTCGTAGATCTTGCAAAGGATGGTGTACCAAGCAATCTCTTTGATTTCGCTACAGAGTTAGAGATGATTGTTATCCAAGTGGAGAATGAGGAATCAGATGATGAGGAACAAGAGATTTATTCCGATAGTAAGCCTGGATCTGGCGATTATGAGACTGAAGAGGAAGGTGTGCAAGAAGTAGAAGAGTAGGATTCATCCGGCTACTTTCTATTGTGCATTTTTTTTTGCGATTTGTTATACTAAATACATGACATGTTGTATATTAAGATTATATTTCATTAATTTTATTGCACTTTTTTCGATATTGCATATTAGTGACGTATGATTTGTTATTGCATGTTTCTTATATGAGAACATTTTTACATTATGTTATAAGTTTTTACAGTTGGATCCGAGCCAGAGTGATTACGGTGATGGTAGACAACAGGGGCGTGGGTCCTCTGGTAGATGCACTACATGAGGTAAGACATCATTTACCTCTGTTAGAGGACGTAGGTCATCACCCGAGTTGCCTCCATTACGTCTCTCATTGTTACCTATGTCCACGGACTCTGCAGGAGGTGGCATACCTTCCACTCCACCTTTTCCACTAGATTTTTCATAGCAGGTTAAACCTAACTTTCATTGAATTAGATATATATTAATGTTTTGCTCCAGCTGAACCGCCACAGTGGGGTTTAGTTGATCCTGAGACAAGGAAGATATGGATACGTCCTTTGGGCACCATTAAGTAAGTTTTTTTTTTGTTACTAATGCGGTTCTAATTACTTTTTTTCCCGTCTTATTTGTACACTAATATTTTGATTTAATGTTGTTATCAGATTGGAGTCACGAAGCCAACTAAGTCTTTCATTGAGGACCTCATGTTTCGCAATTTCAATCAACCATATGGTACTTGGAAAAAGGTTCCTGATCACATCAGGGGTGGATGGTTGAAGGAATTCTTGAGACAAGGAAGATATGGATACGTCCTTTGGGCACCATTGAGTAAGTTTTTTTTTTGTTACTAATGCGGTTCTAATTTCTTTTTTTCCCGTCTTATTTGTACACTAATATTTTGATTTAATGTTGTTATCAGGTTGGAGTCACGAAGCCAACTAAGTCTTTCATTGAGGACCTCATGTTTCGTAATTTCAATCAACCATATGGTACTTGGAAAAAGGTTCCTGATCACATCAGGGGTGGATGGTTGAGGGAATTCTTGGTAAGTTATGCTTATCTTCTGGTTACTAATTCATTATTATCTAAATGTATACTAATTAATCACTTGTATCAAATTATGCATTAATCGCTTGCATTTTGGCAATTTTCAAGAGAAGTTTAGGTGGTTGCCTGAGCATCACTCCGATTTGGCTGTCGCTTGGGCTCATAGAGCTTCAAAGTGGTATGCTGATAAAATGTATAAACTCCAGACTTATAAGGGCAATCAAGCCTGGTGTGATCCTGAAACTGAGAAATATTAAAGGAAAACTGGAGCACGGATAAGGTGTTTAAGAGGAAGTCCGAGCGGAATAATCAAGCCTGGTGTGATCCTGAAACTGAGAAATATTAAAGGAAAAGTGGAGCACGGATAAGGTGTTTAAGAGGAAGTCCGAGCGGAATAAGTTGGATAGGATGCACTTGTCCGGATTTTTATAGGTTGGAGACTCCATTCCATTCAGTGAGCTCAAGAAAAAAATTGTAAGTATATATTATTTTCTATTTCGGTATCCTTCAGTTTGCGCTTGCAACTAATTAATAATGCTCATTTTTATTTGCAGGTCACTAGTGGGGATGTGCCTCCAGATTCCCTCGATTGGGCTGCGTTTGAGAGGACCAATTACAAGGAGTCACAAGCTGGGAAGCGGTGGATTAACCACAAATCAGGTGAAATAGTGGTGAGATATTGATTACTTCATTTTTGTTTGAATTATGAGCATTTATTCCGTTTTATCATTATTCATAATTTGTTTTTTTTTTGTTGGAGACCTACTAGAAGCTCCAACGCTAGAGGGCAACGCAAGCGGCGGTAGATGGTGCATATGCCTCTTCTCAGTCTGATAACGATCTTTTCCTTTAGGCTGCTAGGGGATTCAATAAGAATGGAAGAGTGTTCAGGCTAGGAGCATCTGCCAGCCGATACAAGAATAGTAAGCGGTCCTCCAGCCAGGTTGGAGCTGTATCTCAAGGTAAAGGCCCCAAAATTGTTTAACATTTAAACCACCTAATCCATTTAAATTTAGTACAAAACAATTGACTTTATAATGATGTATTTGCAAATGAAATGAAAAAAATGTAAGAGTTGGTGAAACAATTGAATGCTTCTCATCAAGAGAGGACGTCTCAATTAGAGGGCGAACTAAAGGATACAAAGAAAATGTTTGATTGACATGCAAAAATTATTTTCCAAGTTCATGAAAAAGAAGGAGAAGAAGAAGGATGTAGAGCCTTTGTACCTGCAGAACCTTTAGTATTTATAGATGACTCTTCATCTTCCTCTTCCTCTAATGGTACCGCAATCTGTTCGACGTACAACAATGTGTTGAACCACTTCAACAAGTCTGCGTGTAAGATATCCAGCATCTGATGTTCGTACAGCAGTATCTACAACCCCTTTGCGGGCTCCATAGCAAGAAATTATATATTCTGTTAAAGAAATTCCTTCAAGTGATGACTAGGCGTCACTTTTTGATACATTGTTTACGATTGTTACTGTTTTTATCCTTGTTTGGCTTATACATATATTTGTATGGTTTAGGATTATTACGGAATATTTATTTCATTTTGTTGATACACATTATTATTTTTGTTATTCATACCGGGATATTGAATATATCGTTTATGTTACTTGTTTTTTATTCGTTTCTTGTTGGTATTGTTATTGTTGTATGGTTGTTGTTTACAGGTAGGAAAATAAACGAATTTCAAATATTTTTTTTTTGATTTGTCAATTTGCGACCCATATGTTTATAAGTTCGTCGCAAATTTGTGAAGGCATAATCAAATTGCATTGTCGCAATATTTTTGACTTTTATCTTCAATTAATTCTATTGCAAAACTTGTGACAGGAAATTTTGTAATGTGTAGCAAAGTTTGCGACTGAATTATCAAAAAATACTATTGCAATATTTGTGATTGGTTCATCATCATCATCATTCTGTCGCAAATTTGCGACTGGTTTCTCATCACAGTTTGTGACCGAATACAATGTAAATTCTCTATTTTCATGTCTTTTTTTAAGACGGAAGTGGAGGAGTTAGCATCGGAAAACTACCATCGCAAATTTAATTAGCGATAAAGGCGCCATCGACAATTGTCTTATGACGGAAAACTAGCATCGGAAAACCCTATTTGCGACGGAATTTGGCTAGTTTGTAATGAAATTGTCTGACACAAATGCTCCATTTTTAAGTAATGGTATGAATTTAATGTGTCGTTTGATTTTTCAAGTTCACTAATTAATATTTTCCTCATTCATCCTGTAGCGTTATTATTTAATTGATTAGAGTATTGAAATATGGACTTGTTTTTTGTAAAGGTGAAGTATGTTGATCTGATAGAGATAGGAGAGACAATGGTAGTATAGACCAAAGCTCTAAAGAGTCACCGTACTGGACTCAGACTAGCCGAGGGTGAAAGAGGAAAGTATAACTAGGCTACAATTATGGTTTGAGGGGAGATTTAAGCATAATAACATCAATTGCAAGTGAAATGGAGAAGATGCTAGAAAAAGGGAGCGTAGATCTTTGATGAGACCTTGAGATGCACCACCCCGGAAGTTAGCTTAAAGGGCGGGAGTGCCTAAGGCTTTATAAACCCCATATTAGTTGCCCATACAACTAATGTGGGACTCCAAGTCCCATACCTTGCAAATGGAACCCCAACATTCCACCACGCTTCCTTAACGCGTGCCCCTACGCACAACTCCACGTGATGGATGCTCTGATACAATTTGATGTGACCTTGAGATGCACCACCCCAAAAGCTAGCTCAAAAAGTGGGAGTGTCCAAGATCTTATAAACTCCACATTAGTTGCTCATACAACCAATGTGGGACTCCAAGTCCCATACCTTGCAAATGGAACCCTAACATTATAGGGTGTTGGAGATCCCATCTAAGTGCATAAAGGATGATGTCATAACCACTTCGAACCCTATAGGCCTTATTAGGTGTCAGGCTCCTTGACTGCTAAAGTATAAAAGGCCATGCATGTGTGAGAGATGTGAAAGGACACATATACAAGGGAGTCATACACTCCATGTGCTAAGTAATAATGACCTTGTCGAGAGATTATATAGGTTGGTTGGGCAAGGCCATCCGCCGGCTGGACCAGAATAACTACATAGATAAGACTTAAGTTGTCAAATTTTCTAAACATAAATTTACGTGTTGCACATCTTATTTGAAGTACCAAATTGTAGTTCTGGATATAAACTAGAAGCATGACTACATTTTTTTTCCAGTTTTCCATAGGTGTTCTTATCCATTTGAATAAGACTAAGCCCTTTTGTGGGGAAGAGCATGAACATTTTTGCCATTAGCCCTAACAGTAATCTCCTTAGGCACAACTCATTTACCAATTGTGCCACCCCTTGGGATTAATGCATGACTACATTCTGACATTGACAAATTTAGATATATTGTACATTAGTTACATCAAAAAGATTTTTATATGGAAATTCAGTTTTATCACACTTTAGTAGTAATAATTCTTATTAATTATATCCTGTCTTGCTCAAATATATATTCATACTTAATTAGTATGGCACTAAACTGGGCTAATGCAATGGCTTTCTACAAATGATAAAGGAACTATGATGTTAATAAGGAGCTTAAAGAAAGGTAAGGACCATTATGCAAACTTCCACACAAAAAATTGTGTGAGGGCGGCTAGACACCCTATTAGATATTGAATCTTTTTTTACCTTCGGAGAGAATAGCCTTACACTTGTTCGGATTAGCCTCTATGTTTTAGCATAAAGGTAAAGAACTTCCGAGCTAAGGACTCCAAAGGTGAATTTGATGGGATTAAGACGTATATTGAGTCAATGATTTTTATATTATATCTATCTAACACACCCCTTCACACAAGAGCTCTTGGAGCTTGAAGCGTGTATTACACATGTCCAATTTTTTAGTTCTACCTTACGCTGACTCAATTCCACTAGAAATGGAGAGAAGTTAACTAAGGTGTTAATTCAATTAATTAACTTTTAGTAACTAGTTAAAAGATTATTTTTAAACCTCGAGGTGTAGCTCAATTGGTTAGGGTGCTGAGCTCCAGGAGTCGAGCTCGTGAGTCTAAAGGGCTTGGAGTTCGATTCCTGCGAGGCGCACTTTGGAGAAAGTCGTACCCTTCAATCCACGGTAGGGGATTAATCCCATCCTGAAGGGGTGGGAATATCCTTAGGTTTACTAAAAAAAGAAGATTATTTTAAACATTTTTATTTTTGTAAGAAAATATGTTGTTAATGTTTCTCCTACAAGCATGAGATAACTTTATGTCTTGCACAAACATGTATGTTGGTGGGGTCCTATATTGGGAAGAGAAAAAAGAGAAAATATGATGTTCATCCACTTACATATGTGCGAAGTAGATAAATTTTCTATTTATACTAAAAATATTAAACCCAAAAAATATAGATTGGAAGAATCCTCACTTTCGTGCAAGGGCGAGATAGCCATTAATCTCAATGAAGAATTGAACCCAACCCAAGTCCCGCCTTTGCATGTGAGTTCATATAAGATGATATCAATAGTTTTAAATTTTTTTATTGTATTGTATAAATTTAATTTATGGTATTGAAAATGCAATGCGGAGTGAATGGGGTTTATGATATTTTTCTTTGCTAGGGCAAGTTCGGGTTTTAATCCCTACAGGTATAATGCAGGTCAAGTTAAGCAAAAATTTATCGTTACCTGCCTCAGGGCCAATCCTATAAAGTTTTAGAACATTTCCTCTTTATTTTTTTTAAAAGAAAAAGAAAAAGATGAATGAACGCTCCCTCTTTTAAATATTTTAATAAAAATTAAATTATTCATTAATTCAATTGTTAGATTAAAAATTCTCAATATGTAACATTTTTGGATTTGCTTCATATTTAAAAAAAAATCGCTTTTGTGAAAAATAAAAATACAATAAGATTTTAATTATAAGATATTTTGAACATAAAATTAATTAATTTAAACGCACATTGAGTCTATAAAATTTTATGCAATCAAAGTTCTTTCATTCTTTATTATTTTTTATTTTAATTCAACATTAGTATATTTTTTAAAACATAAATTAATATATATCACCTATTACCTTATTCTATATTTTTTGACTAAACAAACTAGATGAAAATCCGGATCAACTAGCCTAAATTTACTGTAAAATACTTCATAACATATTTGGATTAGCTTATTTTTAAAAGAAAACTTTTATAAAACTTTTAATCTTTAGAAAAAAGTAATGTATTATCCCAACATATATTAAAAATACAATAAAGATTCGTTGCATTTCTAATACAGAGAACTGCATGAATCTACCGGGAAAAAAAGAAAGAAAAGAAAAGAGAACTGCATGAGGTGATATTGATTGAACCTGTCATATTTATTATGTTTATATTTTTTTAATTTCATCATAACTATAACAATTTTTAAGACTGGGATTTCATGCCGTTCTTCTTTGATCTATACATGGTTTCAATCTTTAAGAATATGCATGTATCTGATTTGACAGAAGCATCATTCATATTCTCTTCATAACTATTACCTCATCAAAAGAAAACTAAACAATCATATCAAACCGAAAAGGCCTAATTAGTATCTAATGTTTTTCAACATACACAAGAATGGAGAATCCTAGGGAACTCAAACCTATACACTAACGCACAAAGCTCATTCAACTTCCACTGCACTGTATGATCTGCAAAATAAGTTCCATATCATACTGCTATGACGCCAACTGACAAACATCTTACGATCATCTACTAGAGCACAACATAGATGCATGCCAGTAATGTGTGTCTCTTCAGCGCTTCAGATCAGTAATAATCATAAATACAAATATTGCCTTCTGTAACTGGCATGGTTATATTATCGAAATTTCTTCAACTTAAATTCTTCCCCTCAGCCAAGCACAGTTTCACAAACTCCAGTATCCCTTTTTCATGCGACTAACAGAACTACCCACGCTTATTTTTTTCAAATTTTCATCTAGTTAACGCAACTGTTATAAAACTTCTGCATTCTTCAAGGAAGCATCTCTGGTTAATTCAGTCTAAGACAACTAAGTGCAGTATTAGTTTACCATCCATTATACTATAACATCCACCAAAAATAACTAGAACAAATAAGAAAACTAAACCGCTACTCTTATATCAGCAACGAAAGTAATAATGCCATTATAAACAAACAACAGACATAGCACTCAACATCGATGCACAAAAATTTAAAAGCGAGAGAGATGAGAAAGGAAGGAAACAGATCGATAGAAAAAGAAGATCTAAGAACTTAGCGATCGAGTACCTGGTACTGGCGAAATCGTAGAGTTTGCCAGTGCTGGAGAAGATCATAACTCCTACCTCAGCATCGCACAAAATCGCAAGCTCCTTCGCCTTCTTCAGCAAACCATTCCTTCGCTTCGAGAACGTCACTTGCCTACTCGTTGAATTGTCGATCCTCCTTATCACGATCTTTCCTCTCCCCATATATCCCAATTAAACCCTAGCTCTCAGATCCTTCCAAAGCTTGCTGCGAACAGATCAACAAGCAAAACTTCAATTTCACGAAGAAGAAAACAAAAGCGAAAATCGAAAGAAAAAAAAACCCGAAGAAAACGCTCCTGGAAGAGCGAAGAGAGAGTAGCATCGATCCTTGAGAGATTATATACTGATGGATGCAGAAGAAAACGACCAAAAATGAAGAAGAAAAATCGGATTGATTTCCGAGAAAGACCGAGAGAATCTAGAAAAAAAAAAAAAAAAACAGAAGAAAAAAAAAGCAGAAAAAGAGAAAACGAGAGAAAAAAAATGGAAAGATGAAAGAGAAAGAGAGTCTTACAGGAGAAAGCTATGGTTATAACAGACAAATGCGACTGAATTCACATCAGCAGCATGAGCTACCCATATAAGGAAAGTGGTGAAACGGCTTTTGGTTGGAGTACTGAAACCACTAATTGGGGGCGTACAAAACCACTACCGGTTTTGGGGGGGAATACCACGTGGCCCAATGAGCTTCTGACTCCTCAAACGTGATTGGCTTGTTTTATTGGTTTCTTGAAAGTCGTGCCGACACCGTAGATATGCTGACGCGTGGAATACGAATACTCATGCCGTATATCGTAGTTTGTTCCTATTTTCAGAAATAGCGCTTTTTTCAAATAATCGCGGTGACTGCACCGAGAAATTGCGCTCGAGCTTTGTAGATTGTCTAATATGCCCCTAGAGGCCCAAAAGCGGTCCAATCTTTCTTATTTCTGTTACAACCCTTAATCAGTACTTCGTTACAAACTTTATCATAGACATACTAACACTTAATAAACAAGAGTGGATCCTCTCTCATATGGTAATTAATATGATCATGTCATGTGGAGCAATCATAAATATACATGATTAGTGAATTGTGATAAGGGGGAGAGAGAAAAAATATAAGGATGAGAAGTTACACAATCATCAGCGTTGATTTAATTATTAATGGTTAAGATCCTCCCACATGATATGATCATGTTAAATTACACATGAGATGATCAATTTCCATCAAATTTTGGATTAGCTTTTTGTCACGTGCACACACAAAATAAGTGTGGGGTCCATATTTAAAAAAAAAAAGAAAAATCAATATCCGGAACTAGATTCTCAAAATACGATATCAGATTCTTGTTTGCACCATCAAAGAAGCGATGAAAGAGGAAGCAAGGAGAGAAAGCAAGAGAACGAAAGCAGCAGGAAGACTAAATGACAGCATTGTAATTTCATGATGTCAATAGAATACAGACACGATGGTTATAAAGGAAAGGAAAGGTACTACACAAGAGAGAGTGACACATGGATTAAGAGAGCCAGCAAATCCTAACAAACTAACCATCTTAACAACAAAGCAACAGCTGTAACAAACTTAACAGCTGGCAATAACAAACTGAAACAGCAAAGCAAACGCAAAGCAAGCTATCCATTCCACTTTTGCACCACTGATGAAGGCTACAGTTAATACACCCCCGCAAACTCAGGGTGTGTGATGAAGAGAAGCTGAATTCACAACCTTGAGTTTGGCACGTAAAGAAATAAACCGAGAAGCTCCAAGTGGTTTGGTAAGAGTATCAGCAACCTGATCAATAGCAGGAACATGAAGCACATGTAATTCTTTGGCAATGACTTTCTCCCTGACAAAGAAGATATCAAGCTCCATATGCTTGGTACGAGCGTGAAGGACAGGATTGCGCGATAAGGCTACTGTACTGAGATTATCACAGTAGACAAGAGGAGTGTGGAATTGAACATGCAACTCAGTGAGCAATGATTTGAGCCAGAGAATCTCAGTCGTAACAAGAGCAAGGCTTCTATATTCCGCCTCAGTACTTGAACGAGCAACAACGGTTTGTTTCTTGGACCACCATGATACAAGGTTAGTCCCAAAGAAGACGCAAGCACCAGATGTGGATCGGCGATCATCTGGATCTGTGGCCCAGTCAGCATCACAGAATGCAGTGATGGAGAAATGACTGCTGGGATGACTCGGTTGCAGCAATAAACCATGATCAAGAGAACCTTTTAAGTAGCGAAGAATTCGTTTGACAATGACCCAATGTTCCTCTAGAGGCTGTGACATAAACTGGCACACTTTATTGACAGAATAGCTGATTTCTGGGCGAGTTAATGTGGCATACTGCAATGCTCCAACAATTGATCTAAAGTGAAACGGATCAGAGTAGTAGTTGGCACCATTCTTGGAGAGTTTGCATCCTGATGGCATTGGAGTTGAAATACCCTTTGCTTCTGCCATATGAGATTTGGTAAGCAAGTCTTTGCTTCTTGGAGAGTTTGCATCCTGATGAAGGCTACAGTTAATACACCAAGAAACAATGTCATTCTTATAACATCACAAATTCATTTCCGTAAAATTATACTATGTTCGTATGTAAATTTGACTCTAGTGAAAGGAGGGCACTATCAATGTCAGAAAGTGGGACAGACAAATTACAGGCCTTTATTTATAAAAATAAAAATAAAATTACAGACCTTTGATTGCTGCGATTGCTTGGCAATTACAATGATAATGTAACAATGAATATTGGAAAGCAGGATCTTTTAAAAATGAACATTTCGAAAAAATATTTATATAAAAAAAAATCATCAATCTATTATTATTTTGGATAGTTAATCTATGATGGTTTTATACATCTCGACGTGTCGTAGGTAAAAAAAATATCATTTCAGGTGATCGCATATTAAATGAAGCTTTTTTATGTACCACTTCAATCAATTCCTTTGCTATATTTGTACATTTGTCACATGGCTGCCAAACAAGCGATAGGTTAGAGTGGACACTCGCCTACCATCCTCGTACAAATATTTAATTATAGGCATATATATATATATATATATATATATATATATATATATATATATATATATATATATATTATAGTCATAACATTTCGCCCCTCAAAACTCATACAAATTTTTATTTGTAAGCAATATCTTTATTTTTTGTGAAATAAATATTACAAAGAAGAACATACCTTACAATTTCACCCATTTTACAAAATTTCAAACTCCATCTAATGAGAGACACTAATCCACTTGAAATCAGTCGGCCTACCTCCTCTTTTGTTTCCTGTAAATGTCTCCTCCTCCTCCTCCTCACTTGTGGATAGGAATCACTCTCTGTCCCTTTCATTCTTTATCATTCTCTTATCCTTATACTCTATATAATTGCAATTTTTTTTTATGATCTCTTCGTACTATTTGTATACGAGTTAATATTTTTGAATAAAATTAATATACTTCAATAAATATTGTCGTGTTAGCTATTTTAATTTTATGTTTTATTTATATACTCTTTAACAAAGGAAAATTAATATTATTAAAATATTTAAATTGTTATCGCTCGTTTAATATTCTTGACCATTCTTGAGAAAGAAATTAGGTGACCTATGGCTATATTATATGTAACAAATATATGGATGTAACAAAGGGTCAGACATGTCTCTCTCTTCAAATGAGGGATTAGTCTCATCTCATCCTTCCTTCAGTGGCGAAATTCAATGCACTTATTGTCTCTCTCTCTCCGAGGATTAGGTGATGGGAAGAGATTCAGTGACTATACCTTCAGATTAAAAAAACAAATATATAAATGTTGGTATAATAAGAAACATAATAAATGCTATTACCGCTAAAAAAAGAAACAAAATAAATCCTATTATTAATTTCGTTTAACTTTCAATTGATCTAAATAAATGATAAACGGTACAACAAAACATTTTTGAAGTACTTATTTTTTTTTATTTTTTTTTGGTAAAAGTGAAGTACTTATTTAATATATTAAAATATGGCTTTAATATTTTTTCTTTTTTTGATAAACAGTTTTAATGTTTTTTAAGTGAATGTAGATAAGTTATATACATTCGCTCCCAAAATGAGGTCGTTTTGGGTTGAAAAATTATAAAGAAAAAGACTATTATAACCCTGAAATAAATTGTAATTACAAAAATATCTTGATTTCCTCCTCAAAACGATGTCGTTTTGGGCTCACTGTAGATAAATTATCTACATTGACTGTAGAAAAATGGAACCCTTAAAATATTATATTAATTAGTGACAACAAATGGATGATATATATACTATTATTTTATATTTATTTATTGACAATATTAACTAATTGATTAAAAACTTACGTCATTTACACAAAATACCATGTTAAAAATAACTCTTTTAAAAACTTAAACTATTAATTAAAGATTCATGAAGAGTTTAAGGCTTTAATGTTTCTAAAGGGAATGTCGATAAGTTATCTACATTCGTTCCTAAAACGACGTCATTTTGGATTGAAAAATTAAAAAATTATAATGAAAAAGACTATTATAACTCTGAAATAAATTATAATTACAAAAATACCTTGATTTCCGCCTCAAAATGACGTCGTTTTGGGTTCACTGTAGATAAGTTATCTACATTGACTGTAGAAAAAGCGAACTCATAGTTTAATTATTGAAACTGTATTATAATTGGGACGATAAATTAGTAATGAAATCATATTTTTTCGTAAAGATTTATTTCAATGAGTTAAACGTTTTTCTTTCACAAAATCATGAAATCACTTTATGACTTAATTATCTTATGAGTAATTAACTCTTATTACATAAAATTTTATTTGTATATATTGATTTTGAAATTAACAATGAAAGGAGAGACCACAATAAAAGAATTAGCCAAAAGCATACTCTTCAAACCGAAAAGAGTAAATAATTTGTGCAACTGTTAACTTTAACATGTGCCAAAGAAGCTTATATAATACATATAGTGAATACAATAGACATATGACTATAAAACAAATTTATTCATTGTCTCAACTTATTTCTTTCAACTTTTTGCTAACATAAAATTTAAGGTAATTAGAGGACGTTCTCTCTATTTAAATGTAAAATAATAAAATAAAAATCGACTTCAGTTAAGATTTATATATATTGTTTGTTAATAAAAGAATTCTTAATCTCAAATTAAAGTATAGATAAATGCGGGATTAAGTAAAACAATCCCAGTACATTAAATAACTTAAATATAGGCACTATCTAATATTTATATATAACAATCGTTCAAGTTAATTGGATCATTTAAATTCTACGTATTGCGTCCCCTCTTACTTGGGAAGGGCACTTGTATTTGGGTGAATAATATTGTATCCAAGCTTTTCTTGAGCTTAAGTGTTTATGCTTGGGCATGGAATATTATATTATATATTGCATAGTGTACGAATTAATACATAAACTTGTTAAAGAGTTTTTCTATACTCTTTTGGTATTAATCATTGTTTTGAGTGTTCGATTATCCTTTTGTATGAGTACTCTTTTTATAAGTTCAAATTCCTAAAATAAAATAAAAAAAGCTCAAAACTGTGAATTTATATTGACTTATCACTATTGTACGGCATATATAATTTCCTTATATGGGTAATAGTACTATGCTAGCGTTTTCCCGTGGGACTAGGATTAAGGAAGCGCACGGAGACCCGTACTAATTGACTAACAAATTGCAGATAAAGAAATGCAAGTGGCTCCATAATTTGGGTGAGATCACGTGAAGAAAGTACCCTTAAATGTATTTCATTATAAAGCGTGAAGAGCCATAATTGGTTAGTTGGCGTAGTGGATAATATTTAAATTAATTGTTAGTTTAATCTTAACCTTAGCATTCCACAGTTGTTAACGGAAGCCGAAGGCATATCTGGTACTGGACCTTTCTGCAAAGGGCATGCGTGTCAAAACGAATAAATAATGTGCAAAAACTCGCCGAGTGCTCGCCATTCCAAGTACGATGAAGGAAAAATGGCACGTGTCGCTGTTTTACGTGGATAATGGGAAGAAGCGAAGGTTCATAAAGAGAGGGACTCTTTTTTTCTGTTTCTTTAAGGTTTCCAAAAAAGGAATTGGTGACCATGCCTTTACCCACTTTGGGGTTGCCAAAGGCCTAGACTCTCTCCCTCTTTGGTAGGAACTATTTCAGGTAACCTAATATTTCTATGCCCTTCTCCACGAGTCTGACTCTATTGTTTTCGCACTTTTGGCATTGGAAACATGCTTAGCAAAAGATAATTGTCACTTTTTATATGTTTATATCGGCTTTTACTTTTATTAAAAATTAAAAATATTTACAACTCAAAACTTCCATAATTAGACACAAAAAAATTCAAATACTTTGCACAAGATTTTAGAAATTTGTTTTGAAAAACTTTATAATTTTTTTTTTTAATTTTAAGAATTTTTTTTGTCAGTAAAATATAAAACTATATATTGATGGGCTTACGTTTAAAAGTTTAAACAATAAGTCATGATTTAGATCTCTATCGCTTTCATTTTTTAGTGAAATTAAGTTAGTACATGGTAGAAAAAAATGAGCCTAAAAATTTTCAAATCCATTTTAAAATAAATATTGATAAAAAATAATATTTAAATTGGAATTTATAACTTTTTGTCAACAATTTATAAATCATATATATATATATATATATATATATATATATATATATATATATATATATATATGGAGGGGTAACATCACGGAGCTTTTGAATAGAGTTTTGGCTATCTGCTTGGCAATAATTAATGAGGATTGAGGAGTGTTATTTTTTTAACTTCTTTTGGCTTACCACCTATTTTTTATAATTAATTTCCGTCAATCTAATGATTATGATTTATTTGATAATATTTATTAATTAATTATTAATTTTAATAAATATAATCATTTGATTGAAGGAAATCAACGATGAAAAAATAATGATTTATTTGATAATATTTATTAATTAATTATTAATTTTAATATAATATAATCATTTGATTGAAGGAAATTAATGATGAAAAAATAAATTGTAAGAGGTTGTAAAGCTTTTAGGTTGTAAGAAATAAGAATAACACTTCTCATAATTAATATATTAGTTGAGGAGAGTTATTCTTAGTTTCTTATAACCTAAAAGTTTTACGACCTATTTTTTCACCAAAAATAACTTCACTAAACTTTGGGTTTTCTTTTTCAGCGAAACACAATAAACAAAATGTGCGTTAAATTAATATGACAAAAGGTTGGTAATTAGTCCTTATCTGCTAACCAAGCTTGCCTAACATAATTCTTTTTATTATCATGATTAAATTCTTAACACGATTGTCATGTGTGATTGTTTATATTCATATTTTGTTTGGCAATTAAACTATTGGCACTGCGGATATAATTATTTAGTCAGGGACTCAGGGTTAACAATCATAACAATATTCATAGTTATCCTTAACTTTTCAAGCGTACTACATTATATAA
Organism: Gastrolobium villosum; assembly: GCA_032173675.1. Lineage (NCBI taxonomy): Eukaryota > Viridiplantae > Streptophyta > Magnoliopsida > Fabales > Fabaceae > Gastrolobium > Gastrolobium villosum. The sequence goes on along the minus strand of JAVKPL010005745.1, from coordinate 158,303 downwards.
ACCTTTTATTTTTCTTTTTTTCTTTTTTTGGAGATTACATTACATTTGCACAGGGCTATGATAAGAGAGAGTAATATTTCTCATCTTGTATGAAATAATTTTTATTTCTTACACATGTGAGACCTATATTTTATTTTTCTCTTTTATTTTTCTCTTTTTTCTCCTCACATGATCTCATGTGGGCTCCACGCACTTTTATGGTTCAGGAGATATAATCCCTATAATACGAGAAACATTATACCACGATGAAAAGCATAGTTGTGGTGCCATCATGAAAAACAAAATCAATAAAAAAATTGCTTTAAATGTATTTAATTTCAGAAATATTTAGTGGAGGCCAAGGCTTTGTGTACCACCATGGGTCGCCCACTTTATGCTACATCTGCTCCAATACTTCACTAGTTCTTGACTTCTTGTTGATTAATGGAGTTCGCCTCCTTGTCATATTTTGGTTCTAACAGCTAAATTTCTAGTACCCACGTCAATATTTTCAACAATAAATTACCCATTTTTTATGAACTCAATTTGTAAGGCAAAAAATATGCTAGTTACTATTTTCTGGCAGTTTGTAAAATATTATTCTAGTGACGTCATGCTTTTGGTTGATATTGGAATCGACTTAATTTAATAAGCCAAATTAGTGACAGGTTCAGCATTTGCCCAACTTGGGGAAAATGAGTTGAATTGTGTGACTGCATATCATTGTGCCTAAAATGATTAAGGAATATAATGTAACATATTTACATATTGTTTGGAGAGAAGATAATAAAAAGAAGAAGAAAATTAGGGTGAGAATTTTCAAAGCTTTATATCTCGCATATTAAGCTCTGTTTGATTTCTGTTTTGGAAAACAGTTTTTCAGTTTTCAAGAACAAAAAAACTCGTTTGATAAGACCTGTTTTGTAAAAAATGTTTTGAAAACTATAACTGGATTTTTGTTTTTAAAATCAAATTTAGAGAACATGTCTGAGTTGATTTTGTTTTCTGTTTTGATTTTTAATTTCAAAAAGAAAAAAAAAACATAGAAAACAAACTATTTCAATAACTATTTTACAAAACAGTTTTAAAAACAAAAAAATCATAACACAATCAAACAGAACTTAGTCACTATATATCCAAAAGCAAGTTATGCACCCGAGGAAACTTCTTAGAACACTAGGCAAAAATACAATTACTGCCACTTGCCCCTGTACAACAATATCAATCGAGCATGTGTTTCTGGAGAACATGCACAAAATGAACACAAAAATGTATGACTTATCTCAGTACCAATTCCAATAAACTTAGCCGTTATATAAATGTAGCTGCTCTGGTCACTAGTTGGAGTTACAAGAAAAAGTGTTATGAGCAGCACTTTTGGTGTCTGTGTTCTCCACAAGCTTGGGAAGCAATGACACTTTTCAAACATTGATTAGCTGCGGGCACGTGCAGCCCTGTGAACATTAGCCGATCGAGATATGCACTTCCTCATCTTATGAATTGTGATAAGGTGTGAATGCAATATCGACCCTAATGGCAAACAGCTTTGGACAGAGTCACAAGGCTCTTTTAGGTTTGTGAAGTTAAGCCTTCCATAATTAGAAGGGACAACATGCATGTGCTAAGCAAAGGGATGTATGTCAGTAAAAAAAATAAAAATATCGGAAATCTCATGAATGCATAGCTTTATTACAATATTTTTAACATAACTTTTATATATAATTACTATTTCTTTTGTAAGACCATAATGGGTGTGTAGATTTTCGGAAAAAACAAGAGATTATAATAATGTAAATATTCAGACGAAATTTAATATATAAAATCTTCAACACTTAAAGTATGGAAAAATATCTTTTGAAGCTTCAATTGAGAAAACATTTCCCATTTTGATAGTTGACACTAAGCTTTATAGAAAAAGGTTTCTTCAAGTTTACCAAAAAAAAAAAGGGTTGCTTCATTTTAAGGTTAAAACATGTCAAAAGCCTAAAGGAGAATTTACGGGAATAGTTACAAATAAACTATTTGTTAAGATATATAAAACCATCTTCATCCAATAACTTAAATTTTTGGGTTGAATTGGTTCTTGTGGAATTTATTTGTTCGCACAAGTAGGTGGGAGAGGTGTGAGGGGGACATGTTAAGATATATATAAAACCATTAATGTAGCCTCACCCGATAGCTTAAGTTTTTGGTTGAATTGGTTCTTTATAATATTGATAAGAGATTACTATAATAAATGAAGCGTTTTATAAGAGTTATGTTATAAGAAAAATGATTCTGTTACGTTATAGAGATTCGTTTTGCGTTCCGGAATTTTTTTATTTTATTTTTTTGCTTTAAAAATTGCGGGTCCCACAAAATATTGTGTGTGTAGGAAAATTGTTGTGGTCATGTTAAATGATAGATGTAAATCCCATAAATGAAACTCAAACGGTGTTATTCAATCCTAACTATCAGTGAAGTCATATCTCATTTGTTACATATACATGTTTCTTATTAATCACTCAGTTTTGGTCCTTCCTAACTATTTGGGTATTCGTCCAGAATTGTTTTGATTTGGTTCGACAATATGACTTTTTAGAGTTGAAAAGAGTTGAAGAGTCAAGAGAGTGTGTGCCTATATATAGAGAAAAGAGAGAGAAAGAGAGGAATATTGAAATTGTGTTGGTAACCTTCTTGTCGCTTAGCTTTTGATTGGCAGAACCCACGTGAACGATTTTGGATTAGCCAATCGATGAGATTCATTTGTATAAACGAATAACCAATGGTTATCCTAGGAGAATAATTAGGCGAAAATCAAGGACGCAGAACCACGCCAAGCAATATATATAACAATATAACATGGACTCCCATGCCTTGGAAGTTGCAAAAGTTAAATATGTGGACAAATGTCAATCATCAGCCAAATGATATAAGTGCAAAGATTAAGTAAAGACTAAAGAAAGAAAAAGTGTCGAGCGTCTCGATGTATTTATTGGATTATGATTTATGAGGAAGCATAAAGTTTTCTACTATCAATTCATTATTTATTTATTATCTTTGAATTAATATTTTTTCTTTTTTCAAAAATATTTTAACATTCTTTCTCTTTGATTCAATGGTGATTAGATAGGTAATAAATTAATAATAGAAAATTTTGGTAGTAATAATATCATCTTTTATGATTTATTGACTCAAATTTATTAATTAATTAATAATTTATAAGAAAACTCAATAAATCTTAACTGTTAATGTGTTGAGTGACTGACATCAACAATTAGGATCTTAAATGACATAAAGTTACATCCTTTAAAAGGATAAATATGTATATATATATATATATATATATATATATATATATGGGGTAAACATTTCTCAAGCAGCTTGAGATAAGTTTATCTCCAGCTAGCCCCAAAACTACGTCGTTTTGATTAATGAAGGGTGTTTATGTAATCTTAGGTGAATTAATGAAGGGTATTTCAGTAAAATGTATATGATATAAAAATAAATAAAATTACAAAAACACCCTTCATTAATTCACCTAAGATTACATAAACACCCTTCATTAATCAAAACGACGTAGTTTTGGGGCTAGCCGGAGATAAGCTTATCTCAAGCTGCTTGAGAAATGTTTTTCCCTATATATATATATATATATATATATATGGGCTTTATTAATCTTATGCAATAGGAGAGATCATGCTATAGAGACAATCATATGTGGACCACCCACTTATAGACTAAGAAAAAAATAAAAAAATAACACGGAAATTAATGTATATGTGGGAGATAAAAACACTCTTCTACAAGATAAGAGTATATTTTCCCTATATATAAATAGATTATTCTGCTTATCCTTATTTTGCCTGCCTTTACCTGTCTCTGTCAATACCTACGATTACAATATAATTCAACGTTCCATATTTGTCAAATAAAATAAATCATTTTTTTCTTTCTCTTTCTATTCTATGACGAATACCTCTACAGACATCAGCGAGAAAGGGGGAAAAATAGATATAGGTAAATCTGATTTGCTCTGTTCTTAACTTTGAAAACTATTGGTGATTGCATTCTCTGAAGGAAATCTGCATATTTATATTCCTTTGAGCGATTATTAAGTTTCCTATAGTGATGTTGATGGGTGGGAAAATTAGGGAGTTGCTAGTAAACGAGAACCCGGTGTTTTTACCTATCAGATCAAATAACATTTCTTGAGATGAGTGTGTATTGAGTTAACATTAAGGTCGTTGAAAGTATTTAAGTATGAGTTATATAGGAGTACTACGTCTGCTAGACATAGATTAAGTGATGATAATGTAAATGCAAAAAGATGATAAGTTTTAAGATTTTGAGTTGAGATGTGGTATCGGTCCACTTATTATGGTTTATTATTTTTTCCATTAATGAACAATCATTCGCAAAGGGTCTTGGGCTCGACCGTACCATTCCAATAAAGGTCAGTCTGGTGGGATTAAAAATGGGGTGAAGAATTCATTGGTGAAAGTCTCTTTAAGAAATTACTGCTTCATGGTATGTGGATTTGGGTTCCTTTGTTGTGTATGTACTCCTTTTTCAGTCACCTTAAGCTTTTGGAAAAATTATATTCCTTCATTTTTATGGAAGGTTGATTTCAACTATAAACATTTGCTTCTGACCATACCTGACATGTCTATTTTGGTAAAAAAGAATTAAAAGGAAATGAGTTCTATTGAGGGAATATATAGTTATATCTTAAAAAAAATTTCTTTTTCTCTACGTCACCTCAAAGCACAAGTGCCTTTGGGATAAACTTCTCATGCTTTATTTATTCCATAAAGGATTCTTAAATAGCAATACAAGTAAACTTTGCAGAAAAATAGCAACAAATTAACAACCTACCACATGCACGACTACACTCACAACTACTGCACGTTCCAACTAATTCCTATGTACGTGCTCTATTCAAATAAAAATAACAATAGAATCCCAACAATTCTTTTATTTGAACAAGTCAAAATAACTTCCTAACATATCCCTTCCCCTTAAAAAGAACTCTTGACCCCAAGAGTCAGGTGAGGAAATTGTTGTCTTAAAAAACCCACATCTTCCCAAGTTGCTTCTGCTGGAGTCAATCCTTGCCAATGAACCAGAACTTCCTGCTTCCCCTTCTTGATTCGCTCTTCTAAGATAGCTGCGGGTTGGGGAATTAGTTGTTGAAAAGTTTGTTCAATAACAGGTAGTTGAGATTGCACTGTTACCTCCTTGCCAATGTGTTTTTTTAACATTGAAACATGAAAAACAGAATGTATCCTTGACTCCTTGGGCAAGTCCAATCGATAAGCTACCTTCCCAATGCGTTGTAGAATCTTAAATGGCCCATAATACCTGGCAGCTAGTTTCATGTTTTTTCTTTTTGCAATGCTAAGTTGCCTATATGGTTGCAATCTGAGATATACTTGTTCTCCCACTTGAAACTCTCGCTCCACATGTTTTCCATCATATATCTTCTTCATTCTGCTCTGAGCTTGTTGAAGTTTCTCCTTAGCTTCCATCAAAACAATATCCCTTTCCTTTAATTCTTGATCCACAGTAGCAACCTTGGCAGTACCTGGTATATAAGTTAATAGAGTAGGTGGCAGTTTACCATAAACTAATTCATAAGGAGTCTTGCTATGAGCTGAATGACAGCTTGTATTGTAGCAATATTCTACCCAAGTTAACCACTTTGACCATTGCTTGGGTTTAGTTCCTGTAATGCACCTTAAATACATCTCAAGAGTCCTATTAACAACCTCCGTTTGACCATCCGTTTGTGGATGGTAGGCTGAACTAAAATTAAATTTAGTGCCATTTAGAGAAAATAATTCTTTCCAAAACAAACTCATAAAAGTAACATCACGATCACAAACTATGGTTTTAGGCATACCATATAAGCGAAAAATGCCGTCAAAGAAAACTTTGGCTACACTTACAGCAGTATAAGGGTGAGAAATTGCTATGAAATGAGCATATTTAGACAGCCTATCCACCACCACAAAAATGGTTGTCTTGCCCGAAGAAACGGGTAGTCCATCCACAAAGTCCATTGAGATATCTTCCCAATTATGAGTTGGTATTGGAAGTGGCTGTAAAAGCCCAGCAGGAAGAGAAAGTTCAGATTTGTTTTGCTGACATACTTCGCATTCCCTGATATGTTGCAGTAAATTATGTCGCATTCCCTTCCAATAAAAAACAGAGCGGAGGCGTTGTAGGCTTTTGAAATAACCTTCATGTGTGCTGTCATGAAACTGCCTCAAGATGTCTGAAATGAGGGAAGAATCAGAATCTAAATAAATTCTGTTTTTAAAGAAAAGCAAACCTTCCTTGTATTCCCATGGGCCAATAGCTTCTCCATTTTTAATTAATTTGACCAGCTGCTGCAGTTTTGGGCTCTCTAGCACCTCCTCCTTAATAGCTTCTAAAAATTGAGGGACTGGGGCTGATATAGCAAGTATTGCAGGTTGGTCCTCATACTGCCTTGATAATGCATCAGCCACCTTGTTCTCTCCACCCCTTTTGTATTCTATAGTAAAATCAAAGCCCATAAGTTTAAAAAGCCACCTCTGTTGAGCAGTAGTGGTGATTTTTTGAGCCCACAAATGTTTCAATGCCTGATGATCTGTCCGCACAATAAATTGTCTACCCAACAAGTAGGGCCTCCATTTCTGCACAGCAAGCACTAAGGCAAGGATTTCCTTATCATAAGTGGAGAGGAGAAGATTTTTACCTTGCAAAGCATGACTAAAGAAGGCAATAGGTCGATCCTGAAGAAGGACAGCCCCTACTCCTGTACCACTTGCATCACACTCAACAATGAACACCTTTGAAAAATCTGGGAGGGCCAAGACAGGGGCTTGAGTCATAGCTTTTTTAAGATTTGCAAATGAATCTTCAGCTACAGGTGTCCACTCAAAGGAATCCTTCTTGGTCATGGCTGTCAATGGTCTTGCAATGGTGCCAAAATTCTGAATAAATTTTCGATAGTAGCCACATAATCCCAGAAAACCCCTCATGGCCTTGGGGCTGCTCGGTTTTGGCCATTGGAGAACATAAGATATTTTGTCTGGGTCTACAGAAACACCATTAGAAGAAATAATGTGACCAAGATAACTAATTTGTTTCTTACCAAACTCACATTTCGCCATCTTGATGTAAAGCTTATGTGAGCGTAGTATAGAAAAAACAGTCTTCAAATGTTGCATATGCTCTTCCCAACTGCGACTATAGACAAGAATATCATCAAAAAACACAAGTATAAAGCGTCTAAGATGATTCTTGAATACCTCGTTCATTAAAGATTGAAAGGTTGATGGTGCATTGGTAAGGCCCATTGGCATGACTAAATATTCGTAGTGACCATGGTGGGTTCGGAAGGCAGTTTTTTCAATGTCCTCCACCCGAACTCTAATCTGATGATAACCAGATCGGAGGTCCAGCTTAGAGAAATAGGATGCACCATGAAGCTCGTCTAACAATTCATCAATGACTGGAATTGGGAATTTGTCCTTCACAGTTATCTTATTAAGTGCGCGGCAATCCACACACATTCTCCAAGATCCATCCTTTTTCTTCACTAGGAGCACCAGAGATGAGTAAGGACTGTGGCTAGGACGGATGATTCCTGTGTCCAACATTTCTGTAATTAAATTTTCAATTTCAGCCTTTTGAAGAAATGGATACCTGTATGGTTGCACTAAAATAGGCTCCTGGTGATTGAGAAGTATGCGATGGTCATAGGCCCTTGGTGGAGGAAGTCCCCTTGGTTCCTTAGAGATGTCTGAGTATTCCTGTCATAATAGTTCTACCTCTTTTGGGGAAACATTAGCCTGCTGTGTCACACCCCTGGTCTCCCACAATTGTAAAACCCATACACCTCCTTTTTTTCTACTTTGCTCCAACTTAGCAAGGCTAATAACATCATTTTCAGATTTTTTCAGTCCTCTTAAGAACACCTCTTTATGCTGCCACCTAAAATTCATAACTAATTGAGAAAAATCCCAAGCAATAAGTCCCAGTGTCTTTAACCATTGAGCTCCCAAAACTACCTCATAACCTTCAATGGGTAAAATAAAGAAATCAATTAACATTTCAAACTCCCCAATTTTAACAGGAACCTGATTACAATTCCCTGGGCTGATTAGCTTGGCTCCTAATGCTATCGATACCTCAAACCTCTTCTTTTTGGTTGACGGTTGTAACCCAGCATGTTTGGCGAATCGCTCATTCACGAAATTATGAGTACTGCCAGAATCGATGAGGATTATCGCTGGTCGTCCTGCAATAATTCCTCTGACTCGCATTGTCTCTGGATCTTCACTGCCCAGCAACGCATGCAGAGAAATTGTTGGGTCGATTTTCTCCAACTGGTCATCGTCCAGCTCCATGTCCGCCTCTCCTTCGCTACCTTCTGTGATTGCTTCAATAGTGAATAGTTTTTTGCACCTATGGCCTGGAGTGAAGACCTCATTGCACTTAAAACACAATCCCTTCTGTCTCCGCTCTGAAATCTCTTCATAGGTGAGCCTCCTCACTGGTGGATTGTTGGTTCGATTTGGGTTGGTGGCAACTATGGTGGTATTTGTGGTTGATTTGTGGTTGGGAGATGGAGATGGTCTTTTGGCTGATGAATTAGGAACATTAGTTTTATTGCTACGGGCCTCAAATAAGCGGGCCAGTCCAATTGCAGCAGACAATGAATTAGGCCGGTTAGCTTGCACATCTGCTTTTATATCCTCGGACAACCCACTGATAAAGCAGCTAACCTGTTTAGTAGTGTCTAGGCGCCCCACTTTTGCTAACAGTTTCTCAAAGCGATTCTGATAATCCTGAACAGAGCCCTCTTGCTTCAATTTGGTAAGTTCACCAAAGAAATCAACAAAGGTATTGGGGCCAAACCGTTGCAAAATTTCCTCCTTAAATTCTGGCCATGTGATTGCCGGATTATCTTGCACTAGTAATTGGTACCAAAGCTGAGCGTCCCCCATGAGATGAAAAGATGCCAATGACACCCTTTCTACGTCAGGGGTTTGATGGTAATGGAAAAATTGCTCTGCTCTGCATAGCCAACTGGTAGGATCTTCTTGTTGATCAAAACGTGGAAAGTCTAACTTCACCACTTTAGGTGCATATGATGTTCCCCCATGCGCGTGATGAAAACGATGTGAGTCGTTGCTAGAGTAATGGGCTGAACTATCCCCTTTTTGTCGAGTTGGAGATTCTGCATGGTTTGATAACTGGATGATAAGCTCCTTGACCTGGTCTGACAACGCCAGAACAGTAGTCTCCAAGCGTTCTACCCGTTCATCCATGCCAAGCTCTGAATACCAAGCTGGTACGTACAGAGGTTTACCCTGCCCTCTTCGACCTATTTTGGTAAAAAAGAATTAAAAGGAAATGAGTTCTATTGAGGGAACTCTGACCTCAAAGCACAAGTGCCTTTGGGATAAACTTCTCATGCTTTATTTATTCCATAAAGGATTCTTAAATAGCAATACAAGTAAACTTTGCAGAAAAATAGCAACAAATTAACAACCTACCACATGCACGACTACACTCACAACTACTGCACGTTCCAACTAATTCCTATGTACGTGCTATATTCAAATAAAAATAACAATAGAATCCCAACAATTCTTTTATTTGAACAAGTCAAAATAACTTCCTAACATATCTCAAATGCATCTTTATTTCATATTTGCATTTCTTTACCACTATTTCACACCTCAACCATTTGTTCATTTCTTCTATTCATTCAATACCAATTCACTTTGTGAATAAGTGAATCCTTATTCTTTGGGTTTGTGATGAAATTTGTATATTAGTGATTGATTTGATTGATATTTGAATTTTGATATGGTCCTCATTTTATTGATTTGTTCTAATCTATGAGCTTGGTTAGTGTTTAGATGATTGAGTATAAGCTGTTTGATGATTTGTCTCTTCCAATTTTCTTGGTCATGCCATCGGCAATATTGTTGACATGTTTGTTCCATCTGTTAGCATGTCTATCTACTTTGGTGCCAAGCATGTCACCAATACCAAGCTCTCCATGGCTAATAGCCCACCTTAGGTGACTGTCACAGGCAACATGGATAACCTTTACACCTTGCTAAGTTATAATTATTTTCTTCCCTTTCATGCTCTAATTAAATAATGTCTCTTCCTCTAAGAGCCAACTTATGGAAAGAGATCTTGCTTGCATGCAAGTGGTTCTCTTACTATCAGGATATGATTTAAATGGTGATAAACTCGTGGTATATTGTTAAAATTTTAATAGTCCGATAAAAATGCAATACATGTGTTGCAGCTGTGGACAAGTTCAGAGTGGATCATTCTTAGATGTTGTTGCTCCCAATGGTTTGTTTGGGCTTGGAATGGAGAAAATATCAGTTCCTAGCATGTTATCAAGGGAAGGCTTTACAGCAGATTCATTCTCCATGTGTTTTGGACGTGATGGCATTGGAAGGATAAGTTTTGGGGACAATGGAAGTCTTGATCAAGATGAAACTCGTTTTAATCTGAACCCATCACAGTAAGTGGTAATTCCCTGTTACTTGCCTCTGATTATCTGAATTTGAAGTAATACCAATGCTTGCAAAGATTTCATCTCTTATGCTTGGATGCATCTCACAGCCCTACCTATAAACATCACAGTCACTCAAGTCCGTGTAGGAACAACTCTAATCGATATGGAATTCATTGCTCTTTTTGATTCTGGATCCTCTTTCGCATATTTGGTTGATCCAACCTATACGAGCCTTTCTGAGAGTGTAAGTACTAAAAAGAGACTGAATCTGCTTACATCTAGCTAGATGTTATTAGAAGATAAAACTTACCATAGTATTTATATTGCAGTTTCATTCCCAAGTACTAGATAGGTGGCGTCCATCTGATTCAAGAATCCCTTTCGAATATTGTTATGATATGAGGTCACAAAGCTATTATTATTTATATTTCATTTAAGTTTTTTCTTTCAAAGCTAAATATTCTTTCTTATGATGGACAGTCCTTATGCAAATACTAGCTTGATCGCCAGCCTGAGTTTAACAATGGGAGGTAGTGCAAGCCGGATACCTCTTCAATCTATGTATCCAACAATTAATAGTTTTGGATATTATACGTAAAACTAAACATGTTTCTTTTCTTATTATTTAAGAGTGTGAACTTGTATATTGTCTAGCAATTGTCAAGAGTGCTGAGCTGAACATAATTGCACGTAAGTCTATACTTTCTAAATGTGATATGGGGGCAAGCTTAAGAAAGAAGTTTTAATATATATATTTTTTTGGTAAATAAAGTTTTAATATATTTAATCTCAAGCAAAACTTCTTATCAAAGCATGTTTCACATCATAATAATATTTTTTTAATGCAATACATCAAAACTTTTGCATTTTTTAATGCAACTTAAAGCACATTATAATGTCATTAATCTGTCTCCCACTTTTATATTGCGGCACTTTCCTTTCTCACCAATTTTATTTGGTTTGAATTGGATCGATTTTCAATTTTTTAAAAAGTCTAAATTTTGTATGATGATTATTGTGCAAATAACATATATCTTATATGCATCAGCTCTATAAAGTTTGTATGATTATTATTGTGCAATATAGAAGTATCAGTAAATGATAATCTAATTTTCAATATAGTACCCAAAAAGTTAAATTGCCATCTTTTACCTCAACAAAATTTATAATGTAAGTAACCCAAACTTTCATCCTATAGAGGAGCTGTTGTACAATAATAACTCATGCAATAAAGATATATGATGTATCTTACCAAAAAAAAAAGCACAACATACAAGATTTCTTCTTATAGAGGAGTTGTTGTACAATAATAACTCATACAATAAAAATATATGATGTATCTTACCTAAAAAAACAGCCCAACATAGATCAAGTACAACTCATTTTCTCCAATATGATGGGTTAGGTTGTATTGTGTTTAGAATTTTAGAATATGATTTTTGGACTATGATTAGAAAAAGGTCCAAGTAGGTAGAGGGTAAGGTTGAAAAATCATTGGATTGGATCGGTTTACACCAATGAAAACCGATCCAATCCAATAAAATTTTACGATTTTTTGTGTGTGTGTGTTCAGTTATTTGATTTTCGGTTATCGGTTTTTCGGTTCAATTACTGTGGTATGAATCGGTTTGGATCGATTTATGAATACCCCTACCGTTGGTGTCTAGAAAGTAGTTAAAAGGCATAGCCTTAAATTTAGTGATGGTTTAATGAATCACTATTGCCATTGCACAAAGGGACTCCCACTTACGAGCAAATTTTTGATACATTGTTTTACCGAACTCGTTGTACCCAATTACTAAAATGGGTATTTTTTTTTTAATTTTAACCCTTGCTTTTTTTATATTCCAAAAACTTTTCCTATTTGATAAACGGGTGTACCGTAATATTAAAATTTCCCCACTTACACATATATGTGTCTTGAAATTCTTTTTTCTCTCAACTTTATTTTAGTTATATGATACTTTGTTACCTAACATAAAAAAAATGATTTAAATGAATTTCCAAACTAATTTTCATATTCAGAACACTTTAATTATAACTTAATTAAAGTGACCCACCGCTAGTGAGTGGGTTAATAATAACAACCAACCCCATTTTGACTCGCCCAAAAAATAAAGTATTAAAAAAATCTAAATATATTAATGTTAATCTAAATACATTTATTTGGGCATCGAGGAATAATATAAAGAAAATAACACAAGGCAATTAACTGAGATACAATACAATTTTTTTTATCTACTATTTGTCATCGATTCACAAATTTTGTGTTGTGAGTAAAGAGATAAATAGATTAGACTAGGCTTTAACTTAAGTAGGTGAAGTCCATATAAAAACATTAAACAAGAATAAAAAATAAAATGCCCAGCAAAGTTAAAGAAGCATTACGAGATCCTTCCACCGCATTCATTTATGTATGCAATCATAATTTATATCCAAATCAAAGCATATTTATCTCACGTCCAAATTACTCTCTTATTTTCTTCTTTTTATCCAAAACCCCCTTCCACTTTCCTAAGAAAATAAAAAGTTTTTCTCTTTTTATTTTCTCTCCACTACTTCTTCTTCCCTTTCAATTTCACAATGGCTTTGCTCTTCAACGATTAAAGAACCGGTCTAAGTCTTTGCCTATTCCTTCCATGGTTTTTTTTCAAGCTGTCGCTGATCTTCGCTTAGGTCAAATCTCTCTCCTCTAGTCTCTGCCTTTTCTTGTATGAATCGTGTTCATGATGTGTTTGATTTACATATTTAGAACTCTAGTTCAGGTTGTGGAGGAAGATATCAGGTGGATATATCGATCTCGGCAACAACAAAGTGAGCATTAATCACCTCCTTTTGCGTTGTTGTTTGCCCTTCGTTAATTTGGTTGGATTCGATTGAATCGTTGAAGCGATTAACATTTTTTTTGTTTAGATTTATGAAATCATGTGCTGTTTCTCTTCATTTATTTATTGGTGCATTACCAATGGATTTTCTGATATTTTATTTTTATTTTTATTATTATTATTATTATTATTACCTAAATTAACATAACTAGATACTTGATCCATTTATATATTGTCTCTTTTGTAAATTCACAGATTCACTAACCATAGATTTTCATCTCCATATTAGGAGGGTCTATTCTTGGAGTGAAGTTTCTTGATCCACTTGCTGGACTTTTAGTCTCAGATACGTTTTTAAAAGCTGGAGCTGAAAATGGTTACCAAAGGTAACTTATCCGTGGTTATCTGTTTCTCCTCAATTTATCACTGCTTGCAAGTTTAGCTGGTTGTTTTATATGTTGTTGGAACTATTTTCTTTACCCTGGTATATGTCATGTCAAATCTGTTTTGGAACCAAATTTAAACGAATGGACATTTGGTGTGATCCTCATACAAGGATAGAATAAAATATTTAACACATATATTGTGGACTTAGATGTGTACTGGATACCTTTAAAGTAGATTATATTTATCTTGGAATTGAAATGTTACATATATCAATATATTGAATATGGCATCTAAATGTAGTAAGTCTACTTGTTTTTCCTTATTGACATGTGTGAAACATTCTCGTTTGATGAAGGCTTTGTCATTTTGGCCATATCCCTTAATAACAAACACATGACATATGTAAATAGATGGGTTGTTTCTTTACTTCACACTGATGATCCCAATTAAATATGATGCCTAGTATAATTATTTGATAATTTCAGGTGTAGAGTTTACTACCACTTTCTCCATGCTTAATAAAAATTACAACTTGGAAAATTATTCGGATAACAGAGGATACAAATGGGTGAAAAATAACCTAAAACATCTAACCATTGGGGCTAAACTAATTCTGCCTAAACCAAGGGAGATGGAAAAAGTTTTACTTGTTAGTTTTACCTTGCTGGTTGATCCTTTTTCTAGTGTTAGTGCTGCACATGACATTGGTGAAAATGTTCGACATTAAATGCACAAGTCCTATCCTATTGTGGCTGAATTTTTTATATACACGTGTCTATTTTGTAGTTTTATAAATTTCTTACATTAGCCAAGGCGGAATCTTAGTTATTTGATATCACAGTTTTTTTTTTCATTTTTAAGTGATATTATTAACAGAATTTTACTTTGCATCTTTGTCGTTCAACACATTTCTCCTTTATGCCCACATTCTGGTCCAAATAATGTGCTCGCTTCTTAGTATCATATGTCTGCATAGACTAATATATAGGTAGATAACTTTTGTAGTTAATGTCATATGTTCTTCTATCTTGTATCTTTTAACTCTAAATTCTTCCTATTCTTAATTCCCTTATAGATCTTGCAATGGCTCATGTTTCTCCCAACATAACAAATGAACAAGATAATTGGGATGGAGACATGGACCAAACAAGTATTGCTCCTGCTGGACATAGTAACATTGAAGGAATTATTTCTGATATCATCTCATCAAACTTTCCACAGGTAATTCTTTATGTGAAAACCAGAAGACTATCAAAATCACTTTTTTTTTCTTTTGTTATAATAAGACAGATGTATGCAATATAACCCGTTAAATAATTAAAAGAAAACCTTTGATGTGTAAAACCTTTGATGTGTGGCCACAACAGATTTGATAATGGAATTGCTGGTTTAGCACTAATGGAATTATGTTAGATCCCTTCATTCCTCGACCTTATTGGTGAATGTACATCAACTGCTAAACACAAAAATATGTGGATAGCAAGGGGATGCAAGATGTAGATACATACATATTTGTAGAGGGGGTTGGAGAGGGAGTTTAATTAGTGTAACATTGAAGTCAACAGGTTGGCAAATTACTTGGCCTTTAATTAATTGATCAAGATATATATGAAAATAATTATGTATAATCATAATATTAAAAAGTAACTACAAATAAAATAAAAATCATTCATTCATATCGTATAACTCTAGCATCCACATTTAAGGTCTAGAAGTCAAGGAATCTCCCTACAAGTTCTATTCCAAGGTAGTAGGTGAAAGTATGTACTATAAATTCTCTTAGCTTTCACATATCTTTTCCCTGCAGCATCAATCATTCCAATTCTTATGTCGTCTTTCTCATTTTTTAGATTCAAAAACAAAGGTAGCTTGTGAAAAAAAGAGAGACATTACACATATACAATTTTAGATGACTCCTAAAATGATTACATGGAAGTCTGCTACCTTGATCTTAAGTTGTTACAAGGTTAAGTGCCCCACGGAGGAATCCACATCTTTTCTTGGTAGAGATTATATTTCTTGGACAGCTAAGGCATTCACATCTTGTTAAGTTAATTGGGTACTGTTATCAGGATGAACACAGGATTTTGGTTTATGAGTACATGGCAAGAGGCAGCTTGGAGAATCAGCTTTTCAAAAGTATGTTGCTTTTCTTTCTTCTAATTATCTACTTTTCTCACTCTTTCCCAAAAAAAGACAGGAATGAAATTGAGTATAAAGTAACAATCTTTTGGGTCACATAGAGCCCAAGGTCATTTATTTTTGTATTTCTGATTATATCAGTAGTAACTCCCTCAAAGACAAACCTGATTACAAGATCGAGATATATGATGATCAATGATTTGGATCTCCTCTTATATACTATCAAGCACACATAATTGTTTCAAATATATTTGCTTTCCTTGGATTCTGATGAAAGATTGCATGATAGTTGTGGATTATATTGATTAATTAGAATCCCTTATACTAACACAAGAATTTGGAAATTAACTTCTTACCGTATGCTTCTTTTTGTTCTAATACAAGCAGAATACTCTGCTGCCATGCCATGGTCAACCAGAATGAAATTTGCATTGGGAGAGGCTAAGGGCTTAGCCTTCCTTCACGAAGCAGATAAGCCTGTAATATATAGGGATTTCAAAGCTTCAAACTTCTTACTAGATTCTGTAACTTCTTTTCTATGCCCTCTATATTCTCTACATATATATCTGCATATCTGTTGAAGAATCATATTGCATAATCTCCTATATCATCTTCCCAGTTTCCGTAACTCTATATTCTTTTTTTAATCTTATTGTAGGTTTTGAAGGATGAGGAAAGGCGTAAAACAGTATGATCAGGTCTGACACCTTCCCAGCTACTTCTTTGCCTCCTTTGTCAAAATTTTTGTTGCTTCTACTATTTAACTAAATTAGGATAAATTATAGGATAAATATATGTGAGTTATAATGCATGAGAAGGCACAATAAGAAAAGGAGTGAATAATAAGATTTAAATTGGGGACCTCTGTTTCATGGAGAACTTGAAATTTATATGAAGATACTTAAGATAACTTGAAATTATAATGCATGGCTTATTTTCATCATTTGGTTAGGTGACTGTACTGGAGTCACAAGCTGACATATTTAGAATATAGAGTGCTTGTGGTACCTGTAACGGAACTGGAAAAATTGTATTGGTATAGTACAAATTGCCCTTTTTTTTAATATTAAATCTCTCATTTTTAGTAAACTGCATAAGGGTTTAGATCTTCAAATAATTCTACAAAGTATAACTATTTTTTAGTTTTTTAAAATCAAGATTTGAAAACATATATGAGTTGTTTTTATTTTGTCTTTTTGACTTTTAATTTTTAAAATAAAAATTACCAAAAATATATATTTTATTAATTATTTTACAAAACAGTTTTAAGAAAAAAAAAATCACAACTCAATCAAACAGGCTGTACTTTTTTCTTTTCAATTTGTTTAAAAGAAAGGGGGGACCTTGATGATAGGAACTGATTTATTAATATGATCAAGAGATAAACAAAATTTTTTATAAAGATTTTTTAGATAAAGATATATATATGATAATACACACATTCTAGGATGTGACTGTTTAATAAATAGAGGATTTTTTTTCTAATTTTTTTAA
Organism: Gastrolobium villosum; assembly: GCA_032173675.1. Lineage (NCBI taxonomy): Eukaryota > Viridiplantae > Streptophyta > Magnoliopsida > Fabales > Fabaceae > Gastrolobium > Gastrolobium villosum. The sequence continues at coordinate 140,954 of JAVKPL010005745.1, read as the reverse complement.
TTCTGATAATATATTATACAATGTATGTATTTAATAAATAATGTGCAGGAGAATAAATAAATAAAAAGTTAATTATTTAGAAAAATTTGTTCTTGAATTATTGGTTTATTTTCTAGAATAGGAAAATAAATTGAATATATCAAACGGAATTTCTAATTATTTTTATTTTATAGATTAAAAGTTGATATAAAAAAAGAGAAACATTACGATACATATCCTAAGTGAGTAGAAAATAACAATATGTTGTGTTTTAGAGGTGAAAATTTGGATTGATACAAATACATTCAATACTAACATAACATAGATAATTATTCATGTCAAAACTCTTGACGGTAATACGACTCATTTACTACATAGAATGATACAACAAGATACGAATTACTCACCATTTTTACTTTTCAAATAAAAATAATTTAAATAATTTCAAATTAAAAAGTAAAAGTGGATAAGTGGAATAAATATATAATTATTTGATAAAAACAGTAGATACCAACACGAATGCAAATATAGGTTAAGAGGAAGACAAAAAAAAATCAGTGTCGTATTGGAAATATGTTGAAAATTGACGCTTCTAATTTTGAACCATATCCTTGTCCCATTTTCCCTCTTTTTTTTTTTAATTTTCAGTTCAATTGGAAGGATTAATTATGTAAAACAAAATAGAAAAATAAGAAGTTTAACAGTAACATTTCAAATAGACCAACTAAACCGTAATGCATAATAAACATGTTACTAAATCCTAGATGACAGCCCCAGGAACATTTGTCCTTTTCATATCGGGCCTTTGCATGATCATTAATTTTTATGACCATTACTGTGTATCAAGCCTTTCTATGTTAGTATTTTGGGTTAGACGTACACGATAAAGTGATTATATATCTACACTTTTGATGTGCATCGAGGAATAATACAAAGAAAATAACTCAAGGCAATTAATTGAGATACAATACAATTTTTTTTATCTCTTGTTTGTCATCGATTCACAAATTTTGTGTTGGGGGAAAAGAGGTAAATAGACTAGGCTAGGCTGGGCTTTAACTTAAATAAGTCAAGCTTATGTAAAAACATTAAGTCTGTCCGGGCCTGTTAGCTTGTGTATGTCCCACATTACAAGTCTGGCCTGACCTATATTTAAAAAACAAAAGTCTTGGCCTATGTCTGTTAGCCTCTTTAAGCCTATTAAATATTCAATAATTAAAATAATAACTAAAATAATATTACTTTATTATTCAAATTTATTAAAATAAAAATTTTATTTATTTTATTTAAAATAAATAATATGATAGGCCGTCCTGTAGGCTTATAGGTTCGATATGTATAAAAAGCCTATGGCCTATTTTCTAAATAGGTTTTTCTAAAAGTATAGGTCTATTCTATTTTACTATTTGTAATAGGCTAAGCTTGGCCTAATATACACAAGGTTGGCCCCCGGCCTATAGGGGTGTTCGCGGTCTGGATTGGATCGGTTTTGGAAGCAAAAATCATCCGATTCATTCCCTTCGGTTTGATCATGTAATCATCCATTCGGTTTGGATTTTTTTTCAAATCCGATTCGATCCGATCCAATCCAATTTTTTTGGGTTTGGATTGGGTCGGTTTTCGATTTTTTGAAAATCCTAAAATTTGTTTCATGGTTATTATGCAAATAACATCTTTTTTATATATTGGCTTTGTAAATTTTATTTTTTTAATTATAAAAGTATTAGTAAACAAAAATATAGTTTTTTTTTTTTTAGCAAAAAGATATGAAGCTCTATACAAATGAAATTTTGTTAATGAGCTGTGACTATGCTTTTTCTTAGGTGTAGTTAATTGGTTAATGCATCTTGGGTTTAGAATTTTTTGGGTTATGATTGGGGAAAAACCCAAGTAGGTAAAGGGAAATTAATATATTGGATCGGTTTGGATTGGATCGGTTTTCATCAATCAATCCGAAAACCGATCCAATCCAATTAAAATTTGTGATTTTTTTTGGTTTTCGGTTTATTCGGTTCGGTTATCGCGGTTTGAATCGGTTGATGAACACCCCTACCGGCCTAGTCCATTTACACCCCTAGTTGTGTGTTATTTGTTTTGCACTAAAACAATGCAAATGATTTTTAATAATTTTAATATTTATCATTTAATTATTCTCACACTCTAATGTCATTTATAATTTATTAATACTGGTAATATATTTTTAATTAACTTTTATATTTATCATATAATTACAAATAAAAAATACAATTATATAATTTAATTATAAATAACTATAAAAAATATTTGACCTATCCTTGCCAACTATCAAATCCAGTGCAAAGTTACTCCATCAACGCTTACTATTAACCTTACAATGTAACCAAGGTATCAATTTCTATTTCTATTTCTTTGCAGTCTCAAGCCCACTGATTTGTAAGGTATCAATTTCAACATCAATCTCTTCATTCTTGGTCGGTTGGTTAACTTTATATTGCATCTCAACGGCATGGCTCTTTCGATTCATTTATTCCACAATCATATCTCAAATGCATCTTTATTTCATATTTGCATTTCTTTACCACTATTTCACACCTCAACCATTTGTTCATTTCTTCTATTCATTCAATATCAATTCACTTTGTGAATAAGTGAATCCTTATTCTTTGGGTTTGTGATGAAATTTGTATATTAGTGATTGATTTGATTGAGTATAAGCTGTTTGATGATTTGTCTCTTCCATCTGTTAGCATGTCTATCTACTTTGGTGCCAAGCATGTCACCAATGGTTCTGACACCAAGCTCTCCATGGCTAATAGCCCACCTTAGGTGACTGTCACAGGCAACATGGATAACCTTTACACCTAGGTAAGTTATAATCATTTTCTTCCCTTTCATGCTCTAATTAAATAATGTCTCTTCCTCTAAGAGCCAACTTATGGAAAGAGATCTTGCTTGCATGCAAGTGGTTTTGCCTATTCTTTATGAAGTTGTCTTCTTGATGTAGTGTTTCTTTTGTTTTGTTGTCAATGTACTTCTTTTCTCTTTTATCAAGTGCAACTTTTATTGAGTAATAAGTAATACCACTGATTAATTTACCTTGCAAGAGTATTGGTGCATATGGTTCCATGTGGGGAAGGGTGGAGACTGAGTTGGAGGCAAGGCAACTAATGACAATTCAAGCCTTCCAATATGATGTTTATTTTTAAATTTTTTTTTTACCAATCAACCACCGAAACTAGGAATGTAAAATAATGAACTGAGAATTGCTTCCTGCAAAACAGGGAATTGCTTTCTTTGCTGGTGATGTACAAAACCACGAATACAGAGTATTAAAAAAAAAAAAACACAGACACACAGAACTTTATAATTTCGAGTGTAGGCATATGTATTATTTAAACAAAGGGGGTGGGGGATTCACCGGAACCCTTTCATAAGTTGCATAAATGTTTATTAGTATTACCTCTTATGGAGATACCATGATAAAAAAAATGCTGGTGTTACTTTGATACTTAATTGATTATGATACGTGAATACAAGATCTGTTGATGCCCTCACTTCCTTTGTCTTTCTGCTTATATGGTAAAGCTACTTACCATATGTAAGAAGAGTTTGGAACTAAAGAGAACAATTTTCTTCTGTAAATGCTAATGATATTTTTTCAATATCTTCCAAGTAGGGAAGCTGTCCAAGATTACGTACTTGAATGATGCAATTTAGATTAGTCTTAGATCTTTGTCACGACCTTTTCTTTTTGAAATTTTGAATTTTGATAACCCAACTTTGTTCTATTCGGTTGTGATGCCATTTCAAGATGGATGGCTTCTTCGTTATATTGTGATTCTTAAACTATTTCTAATTGCTTTCACATTCGTATTTGTATGTGTGCAAACTCAATTATGAGCTTGTTTACATTTCTCATAATATCATTTTCTGTATTCGGAGTATTGATATCATATCAGGAACATCATGGTATTTTCTTTAACTATATTAATTATTTCTAGTGGCTTGTAGTGCCTGCAGGTTGAATAGTTTCTGATAAAGCGGGAAGATGTATGCCCAGGGTTCTAATCTTGGGAATTCCTGCAGACGAATTCCACAAAATTCTTCATCATTTGTTCCAATCCTTCCTCAGAAGAGAGGTTTTGATTTAAGCCACCAATATGAAAGAAACCAAGTATTGTTCTCCATGGACTGGCGTAACAATTCTAGCATCGGCTACAGCCGTCGTTTGATTAGAAAAAAGATGTAAGTGATATGAAAGTTTATATATTAACCTGAACTAGTGTAACTATTTTTTTGGTACAAAAACTTGTGTAACTCTTGACACCATAGAGATGCTGAAATTAATAGTGGGGTCATTTACTTGAACATAAGATTGTCATTGGATTGAGACTAACTAAATTTTACTTCAGATATACAATTCTTAGTTCCGGACTTTATTATGAGCCTATACAACAGGCATCTGATATTGCAGATATTCTGGAAGAGTGGCTGTTTATTGATGCTGCTTCAAAGGTTTGTTTCTTGAATTGTGTCTGAGCAAGTGAGGTTTCTATTTGTTATCAAGGAAATAAGAGGATTAAATGCAAGTTGTGCCCAAATCTTGATAACTAAGCATCTTCAATATTTGTTGATGATTTTTCTTTCTAGATTTTTGGCAGGAGGAGTATATGAACGAGGAGACGTTGATACAGCGATTTCACACTCACCTGAATGAGGTGTTTAGGACAAAATGCAGTCAAATACAAGTAGATAGTCCCATTCCTTCCACATCTCAGACAGTGCCCTCATCTGGGTTATTACATGCTTGGTCTAATGGAAGTCTACCGGCACTTGCTTTTCAAGTGGATGGTCCTATCATAAATGCCACAGATTATTGTTCAATGACTATAAACAACAAATATGGATATCCAAACGGGGGACTATCTCACCCTTCTGCTGTTCAAGAGCAAGTTTTTTCGCCTGATAATTGTTCATCAATCACTAAATGTAGTGATATGGATTTGTTTTCTAACTTTCCTGTTTCTGGTGGGGTATGCAATCTGGAAGCTAGCTCCAAAACAAATTGTTCCTTCTTTCCTCAGCAGCTTGCAAATGATTGTATGTTTGTATAAGTTTTTTATTTCTTCCTTAGTTCAATGCGTGTATGCGCACTTTTCCTTTTGTTTTCCCTTTTCTGCTATATTATTTTTACTTTCAATAATGTAGTGTTTACCCATTTGATTGACTACTTTGGCAGGGGAGATGGATATGTTAAAAAGTAGAAGTTATTCGAGGACTATCCAGAAAAATGAGTCTATGGCTTTTCATACTACAACGGGAAAATCCCTCCAATCTGAATCTTCAAATTTGCTACAATCTCAACATCTGTCAAGGGAAATTTCAGATGTTTCCAATATTTTTCCCGTCCTGGCCTCTAGTTCAAACCGTGGAGATATAAGGCACTCTCAACCCCAGAAGTTGGATTTTCAACAAAATTTCAAACATCTTAGGCAGCAATATGAGCTTTGTGGTAAAGCTTCTATGGCCCAGCCTAGTTCATGCTTTGTTGCAAGAAATAAGCGTGACCCTTGTGGTAATTCTGAAGCCAAGCCGCCACCACCCAAGACACCAAAATTGGAGTCAGCTTTTAGTGTCTCTTTAGTTGATAACAGAAGTACCGAGCATTCTCTTTGCAACGAAATAATTAGCTCTGAAGACTTAGAAGTTGTTAATATATCAGATGAGCCAGACTCCAAATTTATTCAGGTTAGCACACCATCTTCTAGTGTTTTCTATTACCTTGATCTGTTTGAGTACTACTCGTTCGAGTATATTTAGCATACATAAATTGACGCTTCTTGTAATAGAATACGTCTGAGGAAGAAACGGGAATGGATGCTAACACATGCCATTTATGTTCAATGCAAAAGCTATTTTTCGAACCAGTGCCAATTTATTTCTTCTGTTGCGACAAAAGAAACTAGAAGATGGTGTATGCTAAATATACTCAAACGAGAAGTACTCAAACAGATCAAGGTAATAGAAAACACTAGAAGATGATGTGCTAACCTGAATAAATTTGGAGTCTGGCTCATCTGATATATTAACAACTTCTAAGTCTTCATAGCTAATTATTTCGTTGCAAAGAGAATGCTCGGTACTTCTGTTATCAACTAAAGAGACACTAAAAGCTGACTCCAATTTTGGTCTCTTGGGTGGTGGTGGCTTGGCTTCAGAATTACCACAAGGGGCACGCTTATTTCTTGCAACAAAACATGAACTAGGCTGGGCCATAGAAGCTTTACCACAAAGCTCATATTGCTGCCTAAGATGTTTGAAATTTTGTTGAAAATCCAACTTCTGGGGTTGAGAGTGCCTTATATCTCCACGGCTTGAACTAGAGGCCAGGACGGGAAAAATATTGGAAACATCTGAAATTTCCCTTGACAGATGTTGAGATTGCAGCAAATTTGAAGATTCAGATTGGAGGGATTTTCCCGTTGTAGTATGAAAAGCCATAGACTCATTTTTCTGTATGTCCAGAAGTACCGAGCATTCTCTTTGCAGAAAGTATGTATGCCTTTTCTTTCGACTTGATCCATTTGTTAAAGTAGCTCTTCATAGTTGAATCTGCTTAAATAGCTTAAGCGTGTTATTTGAAAAATCTCCCTCGTGGAATTTGAGCTAGTTATTTAATGAGATGCTGGATAACTCTTCAAGATTAGATGTAGTCGCGATAGTAATTTGGTTTTGCAAGGCTTAATAGGAACAAAAGGAGGTATTATATGGTCCTTGAGACATCACATGTTAATTTTGAAGGGAATTAGTGCAGTACTTTGAAGGATTAAGTTGTTAACTTCTTAGATTCATAGAGCTATAAGTTGTTCTTCGTGAATAACATAACCATTCTTCCGCATGTTTTATACAGTGTCTAGACCTCTTTCGTCGTATCCCACCTTTTATACCTTTCGGAGGGTAGATTTTGTGATGAGTAATTGATATGTGTTAGACTTTGAACTGGTTATGAAAAGGTGTGATAAGTAATTTTAATGGTTAAATGCAACCTCCCTTTTTGTTCAACAAGAAAAGAAATGCAATCTCCCTTTGTATTTCTGTTGGTCCGTAAAAGTCAAAGTGTTAATTTTTTACCATCCAATTATCCCTATTACTAACTTAAACCTTAGTTCATCAAAGTGGAAGACCCCTATTTCATTTAATGGTTTCGCTACGTCTTCTGTATTGAAATAAAAGTTTACTATTCCATGCTCATTGGAAACTTATTCACTCAGTTTTATTTTAAGTATATAGCATATGATTCATGTCAGTTTATAATTTCTTTCTTAGTTACTAAAACAAAGATACCCATATTTAGTATTTCATATAGCATTTTAATTACCAATGTCATCATTATTCTACTACTTCTACTATATATTTGATTCTGTGAAATTTTCTTCTATAGTACATGTTTTATTAGTGAGTCCCAGACTAGTATGTTATTTACCTGCAATCTACCGAGCTTTGGATTTCTGTCTTTTCCTTTATTATTGTGTCTCATCATTTACGCAGCTGAAACATGCTCATGGAATGTGATATATCCTTTTATACATAACTGAATAAAATTTTGCAATGTTCTTATATGTTAGAGTTCAAGTTATTTACATTGATACTTCATGTGTTTTTGTTGTTAATTGATATTTCTTCCTTTTCTTTTTACCACTCTATATCTATTAGCTGGGCCGAACTTTATTGCCTCTCAAGGAAGACTTCATCGTAGTTCACCTTCAGTATGCATGCATGCACTGCCATGAAGTGATAGTGTCTGGGAGGAGATGGTTTTGCACTGAATGCAAGAAATTTCAGGAGTGTGAAAGGTAATGATAACTTAAAATGCATGTATTGGGATTGTTTTTTCTCTCCTCTGTTTACTCCCTTAACTTGTATTTTGGTTATACATGTGCTGGTTTTGCTTACTCTAATATTAGAAGTTTTGTTGACGAAACATACTTCAAATTCTCTGTTGATTGCATAATTTTGTTCGTCTTTGTTGTTCTTTTGAATCGGTATCAAAGTGCCAATCCTCCATTCATTTGGCATTTTCTCACATAGAACAACTTACTTAGTCTAGTTATACCTTTCTCCTCTAAACACTTCCAAACTTCATTGGATATATATTATCCCTTCTAAGTTCCAATTAATTTACCATTATCCAACTTCTTTAGTGCTTACTTTACCTCAAATTCCCCGATTCTGTGATAAAAAGTATAAAATTGGGCACCCGCTTTAGTGATTATGTCCTTCCATTTCAATCAAGGACAAAGCACAAATTGAATTTGATTATGCACCTCTTGGTGTCTTCCCTTTTTTTCTTTTGCTCATATTTTGTTTCTTCATACGTTTGTACTACAGTTCTTTTTGTTTAATGTTAAGTAGTTTTGACAGTTGGGATAAGAAAAAAAAATGGGCTTATTTCATCTACTTTTGTATCAATATTTCAGATGCCATACTGCTGACTCGCACATTTCACTTAGTGGCGAGAGGCATACACTTTGTCAGGTAATTGCCTAAACTTGATGCTAGGTTCATATGATTTCCTCATTCATTAGTGTTTTCATGCAAAATAATATACATTTTTGAATTGTGTGCCTTTTTCAGGTCCTCGTGGATGATATCCCTTCTGACACTAAGGAGAACGATATCATCCTTAATAATGGATTACTTGAGATTAGGAATAACTTTTTGAGTTTCTGCCAAAAGAATCACTTTCAGTTTGACACACTCCGCCGTGCCAAGTATTCCTCAATGATGATCCTCCATCATCTAAAAAATCTGCTTGCAGTTCCATGTAGCATTTGCGGTAACAATAATGCATTCCAACAAAGCTGGAAATGTGAGATCTGCCCTGAGTTCACTGTATGCTCTGCATGCTATGAGAGGAGAGGTGCTAATTGCCATACACACAAGTTGAGTCAAACTCGTTCAACAGCGGAACGTCAGTCAGGGAATCAAGAGTTAAAGCAGAATCCTGTATGGGTATGACCTAGTTTGCAGACTTTATTTTCTTTTTATCACTGGTTTGTTCTAGATTTTTTTTCAAACTTACCTTTTTTGTGGTTTTTATAATTTTATCTTCCCCTTTTTCCTTGTCATAACATGTACACTTGCTGACTTACCATGTAATTAATTGGTCACGCAGATGCAGGAAGTACTACGAGTTTTATGTCATGCATCTCAATGTCACCCAACTAAAGCTCAGCCCTGCTCTTATCCAAACTGCATTAAAATTAAAAAGCTGTTATCTCATGCCAGTAAGTGCACTATTAAAGCTGCTGGGGGCTGCAAGTATTGTAAGAAGGCATGGTTGGGACTAATTGCACACTCGAGGAATTGTAGGGACTCAGAATGTCGCGTCCCACGTTGCAAGTGTGTTACTCTTTCATCATATAACCTACACTCAATATTTGGCTAAATTGTGCATAAATATCCATTCATTGATATTTATGATAATTTTGCAGGGATCTGAAGAAGCATGCAGAATGGAAAGCCAATGCAATCTGAATCTCAACGTAGAGCTGCAATCGTAGAAAGCAAAATTTCACTCACTAATCAATAAATTCTGGATTATAGTAAGTCAAATGTCTAGCTGATAATTTGTAAAGTTGTAAATTTTGACGAAGTATATTGTTGAAGTTTGTATAGTTGCATGGTCAATAATTTTAGCATTGGTGATAAGTTGTAATTCTTGGTATTCAGATATAATATCCTTTACTAAAATATGGTAATATGACAAATCTTTATTTTTTGAGATGATTATATATCACGCGAGTCAGAACAATATCTGTTGTTTATAATTGGCTTTAGACTTAGGATTGACACAATTGTAAAAATTGACCTGTAGGCAACTCAAGTGACTTAGAGAACGTCCAATGGAAGGATTCTTAGATGTTTAGTGTATTGGCAAGGAAATGGGTGGCAAATGTGCTATGTTTTCAGACATTTTTTCCTGTCCTACATGTTGGACTTGAAAAGACCTCTGCCGTAGTAAGTTTCCACAGTTTGTTCTGTCTGTTTATGGAACTGCGAAATTGCAGGTTGTGAAGCTTTCAATTCCACTGCTAGGAAACTTTTCTTTGTCACTGTTTTCATGTTTAGAACAGCTGGAGTTGTTCTTGGATTATCCAATTTATTCCATGGTCTTAATCTGATTTATCAAGAATAAAGGTTTTAATTGTGGTCCTCAACTGCAACTATGCCATTAACCATTAGAAGAATAATGGGCATGATATAGAATTAGTTAATTCACGCTCTTATTTTCTCATTTTGAGGTTATTTGGTCTTTCTGGAAAAGAGGCTTAGCTTAAACTTCTTAGCAGCAAAGCAAAAGTTGATTCTTATTTCAAATTTCTACTTTAAGTAGGCTAAGCATTGAACTACATCTTTATATGTCTTATAAGTGCCTTTACAATTTTGACACCGTTAGATTGGCTTATTTTTTTTTAGATTTTTTAAATGGTTGGAGGATTTTAGAAGGAAAGCCTGTTTTAATTCTTTGTAGCAGTGTCTACTTAGTTTTGCAAAATTTGAATTTTTGATCCTGTAGATGGCACATTCCAAGCAGACTAACAATTTTAATTTTTGTTTTTTAAGTAAATCACTTTTTGGGTCCTCAACAAACAAATATCATAGGGTCCAATAATCCCTTAAGGAAAAAAATAAACTCGTGGACCCTCTGAAATTCAAAGAAGATCCACGTTAGTGCCTCAAAATAACTAATATGGGTCTATTTTGAATTTCAGAGGGATCACGATTTCAACTAACTTGGTCTATTTTGAATTTCAGTGGGATCACTACTCAACTTTTTTTTTAATCTAATGGATTAAAATGGACCCAGTGATTTTTGGTAAGGATCCAAAAGATAATTTACTCATCTTTTTTTCTTGCAGAATGACTAACAATTTGTTCTACAGTACAAGCGCTTTGATTATGTGAATTATGTTGTTCTATTTATACTTAGGTTAGGTAAAAGAAGAAGAAAAATGTTTTATTGGGTTAAGAGCTCCAATTTTGGGATTACGGGAACTTCTCTGGATTCTTTATAGTGGAATTGAATTTCAGACCTTTTTACATTGCTTTCACTTCTTATATGCTTTACTTTTTTTCAGCGTCCTGATGTAACATTTAGATTGCATGCATTTTGTGTTCTGGTGGCCTGTTACTAATTCTTATGAAGCGTTTAAATTACTTATTTAAAGAATCTCTTGTTCATTAATGCTTGCTACTATCTATTTGTTGACAAAATATATTTTTAGCTTCCATCACGATGTTGTGCTGTCTTTGAATTCTTTATATATTTTTTTTAATTGTAGTGGTCTGAAGTTCATTGATGATGCTGCCCGGTGTTTCAATTGTGGTTCTTTCAACCATTCTTTGAGAGTGTCCGATACCTGATGACAATGTTGTTGTCAATAATGCTCGCAAAAAAACACAAGGCCCGACGGAATCAGAATGCTTCTTTCAATCATGTTGATGATGTAACACGTCAACTCTTGGGGATGGGGTAAGAGTTCTTATTGAAAGTTCTGTTTTGAATTGATGTTATTTTAAAAGGAAGGATGCGTTTACAATTTTTTTTTTAATTTTTTTTTGCAAATTACAGTATCTACTCCCGGAAGTACATAGTGTAACCTAGTGTATTCCGGAAGTAGTTTGTAAACAAAAAATTTGTAAATATAACTCTCTCCTATTTTAAATATGAATACATTTCCACCCTCAGTTCTTTATTTTTTGGATTGAGAAAGAAGTTTTATTGGAAAGACATGAGGGAAAATGTAACTAGGCGAGGATAGGACATCCTTCAAACTCCAATGTAGGAAAAACAAACTGATATTAATTAATAAAAAAACAGTAGTGCAGCAAAGCTGCCCAATTCTTTTGCATATCGGAGATTACATCTACCTTGAAACAGCCCTGAGAATCTCACTGGAGGGTAGCATGAACACAACCTGATGATCTCATAAAAGGTTTATGAGCAAATGTGTACCCTTATTAAAGAGTGTTACATTCCAAAACCAAATGCTCGAATAGAGGACACACACAGTGTTCACAAAGGAACCCTCAAAATGATTGTTCCTAAGTAAAGCAGCAGCCTTACAATGCAATACATGTTTTAGGGGAATGATCCGTTTACAATTTTTTTTTCAAATTACACTAAGTATGACCGGTCATACACTCTTGATTGAAGTATAACCGGTCATACTTAGTGTAGTTTGTAAGAGTTTGTAAACAAAAAGTTTGCAAATATAACCTTCCCCAATGTTTTATACTGTTTATGAGGTAGGACTACACAAACATCAGGGGAAAGAGCAGAGCAGGATCTACAAATGTGCAACATGTCATTTGTATTAATCCTGATAAGTACTGCTGTCCAAGCAAAATTCTTGATCTTTGAGGGATCTTTGAATTTTGAAACAAAACAAAGCAAACACAACGGAATATCCAACCAAGATTTAAAACATCATCACACATCAGACCCTTTCACTACACTCCTTGCAGCCCACACCTCTGAAACACCAGGGCACCACATCAAAACCATTAATTGACTGCAATCAGCTCAATATAACTCAAACCAACAATCTCCATACCAGAAAATTGCAAAGAACTAGCCAAAACACTGAAACGCTACAAAGCTGCATACTGAGTTCTGATATAATCAAGCACATGGCTTGCCTACTAAGCCAGGCCATATAACTCTCAATGCCACTACTTCCTGGCAGAAAAATGTAACTCTTGCAAGGAAGCCACCGTCCATCATGATGAATTGGTGATGTGTGACTCTCCAGGTAGAATCACATCATCAACGAGAAACTTAATCTCCTTATATATATAATTCCATGAAAAGGTGAAGAGAGAGGGAAATGGAAAATAGATTTACTGTAGACTTGATAATTGAGTGTGTTTCTTCATACTGAACCTATATTATTTGTACTAGACTTTGACAACCAAATGACACTTGTACAATTTGGTTTAGACGCACAAGAAGAAACCATTCTCTTAACCCTTAAGACTTCACTTATGATACTAAGGAGAATGATATCATCCTTAATAATGGATTATTTGAGATTAGGCACAACTTTTTGAAGTCCAGCATAGACGGACTAGCTGGTATCTTCAAAATGCTCGTAGCAACTTCTAATGAAAATATATCTGACCAATTCGAATAAACTTATTGTCTCATTTTCCATTCAATGTTTCTTCTCACTATCCTTTGGTTGTTTGTGAGTTCTGTCATGTTAGTACTAACTTCTTTTATCTGTTTGTCATTATAATGTACAGGGATGCTTGCATATAAGACAATATCTGGAACTAAAAACTTCAAAAACGCATTTCATCTCTCATTTTAAGCATAATTGGTGTCTAGCCTTCTTGGAAGTTTCACAATGACAAGGGCATTAACAATTTCTGCAGCCTGCATTCATGGTTGTGCCTTACTTGCCTTTTCCTATTCTCCATCCAGGTATCTTTCTTATTGTAGTTACATTTCATAACTTGTTCTATTCTACCTGGGAACTTGGATTCCATGTATATGACTGCTTTGCTATAATGTTTCAGTGGGGTGTTGGCTTTGCAACATTTTGGTATCCAGGATAGTAGAGCTTCCTTATAGCCATGGCAATATGGCATGTGCTCTTTGGGCTCTATATCTATGCCTTGGATATAGCCACAACTACTACTGGTATTTTAGAAAAGGCTACATTCCTTCAGACCAACAAGATCATATCACATTATTCCAGTGAAGCACTGCTGGTCAATTCCTTGGGCATTTTGATTGTCATTTTAGGTGGCTTTGTTCTATATAGTTCAGAATATTGGAGCATGAACTCTCTTAACACAGAATTTCACATTGAGAGGGGATTTTCACATTAAAAATATGTTCCATACTTTTTACTGCTCACATTACGGGGAGTTTTTCACATTAAAAATCGTTTCGTGTTATTTTGAGTTTGATTATTGCATAATCATTGTTGACATTATAATTTAGCTTTGTTATGCCATTATTTGCGAAGGGAAATTGCTATGTTTTACCAATAACCCTTTGCTGCAATTCTGCCCTCCCATGTTGAAAATGTGTTATTTGAGCAATTGCATGATTTGAGTCCATTGAGTATAAGGGTTATAATCAAGCATCCTCAAGGTCTTCTAATCAGGATCCTTCAGGTGATGGATTAGTCAAGAAAGGCTTTAATTTGAGCATTTGTGGGTGGACTTTTTTCTAATCAAAGATTTGGCATATATATTCGTTTGAATGGGCTTTTAAAAAAAAAAAAAAATTGAGATATTTCATGAGTTTGGATAGTAACTTTTAAAAAAAGCAGAATTAAAAAAATAATTAATTTTTTTAGAAGTCAGGATTCATTGCTTCTGGAAAAAATAAGTTAAAAAAAATTAAAAATTTATTTTTATCTCAAACCCACTCCACCTCACTACCATCATATATCCTTCATAGTAATTTTATAGAGTAAATATCGTTTTTGATTCTCAGCAAATTTCATGATTCTCGTTTTAGTCCCTACAAATAAAAAGGCCCATCGTGGTCCCTAAGAAATTTAAAATGGACCAATTTTAGTCCTTTTAGGGGCTAATATGGGTCTTTTTTGAATTTGTGAGGAATTACGATTTCAACTAAATGGGTTCATTTTGAATTTCTTAGGGACCACAATTGACCTTTTTATTTGTTGGGACTAAAGCGGGCAACGTGAAATTTGCTGAGGATCAAAAAGGGTATTTACTCAATTTTATATATAAGAAGTGTTTATTAATTTTAACATCCAAATAAATTTTTTATTTAAAAGTATTTTTTATATGGGATAGGTTATTCTGCCTAATCTTATATTGCCTACTTTCTCCAAAGCACTGACACGCGATTTTGTGAAAAATTGTGTGTCGGACACAGACACGTTCCGACATGCTCGGACACGCGGTCAATATTTAGGGATACGTGGTCAACTCTCGGATACGTTCCGACATGTTTTTTGGACACACAGTTAACTTTTTCGGACACGCGGTTAACGCTGGGACACGCTCGGACACGTTTTTTTTTTAAAATCTTAATTTTATTTTGTTTACTAAATATAAAAGAAATAATTTACAAATTAGTTTTTTCTGTTATAAATTTGACATGAAAAATTAACAAAGTACGAAAAATTATTTATATTTATATTTATGTTATGAAATTTAAATATTTGATTGGTTATATGACTTATTATGTTCTCTTATATGTATTAAATATAAATTATATTATATATATTAAAAATTTTATTTAATATCAAAACGTGTCATAACGTGTCGAAATATGACATTTTTTAGAATTAACGTGTCGACGTGTCGTGTCGTGTCCTCGTGTCCGTGTCCGTGCATCATAGCCTACTTTTGCCTACTTCTTTCATCACCGTTAGATTTTAATTTTATCCACCGATAGAGATTTTTGGAATAAATAAACATTTTTACTCCTTTCTTTCTCCTCACTATCTTCTATGTTTTCTCTCTCCTCAAGACGTCACTTTGATTTGCAAAAATTTCTTCCTCTATGGAATGAAAAAAAAAAACGTGAGTTCTAACATAAGATTAAAAAAAGTTAAGAAGATAGTCAAGCCTTACTGGATTTGTTTTAAATCCGCAATTTTCGATGCAAAGCCGTGAGCTTTTTATGGATATGATACCCAACTTTGTTTCACCGAAATGGTTTTGCGATTTTCCTACACCGAAGCATTTTATGCTCATTTATTCAATAACAATTGATGATGATTGGTAAATTCAATTTGCAGCAGGAATTAAATAACAATATCATAATGTCTTTTTATTTAATGATGTCAAATGAAACCCTAATTTTGTTTCAGTATTATTATTATGATTGTTGCTGGAGCCAAAGGGAGAGAAAGGGTAGGAGAGAGAAAGGGTGAGGGTAGTGGGAGAAAGGATGGTGTAAAAAGGTTGATTTTATACCATAAATCTTTACTATTGAATGAGATTGAAATCTAATGATGTTGAAAGAGGTAGGTAAAATAATAGTAGGCAGAACAACATATTCCTTTTTATATATTCTATTTTAACGTAAAATAGCTTTAACTTTTAAAAATATCATTTAAAAGAAGAAAGTAATAAAAAAAATTAAACTCATCCAAACGAGCTTAGCATGTTGGAAATAAAAACTCTACATTAAGCCTCATTATGATGCTGATAGAAACTAGCGAGGTGTATGTTACTAGGATTCTAATAGCCATTTTCGGAGACTTCTTTTATGCTAAAAAGTTACTTTTAGGCAACGTTTCGTATAGAGAAAAAATTATTTATGAATTATGATTTTCAAGAATATGATGAGAAAGAAAAATTTTTAAAATATTATCATAAAGTTATTTAATAGATCAAAATATATGCGGGATTGTTGAGTTGATTTTCTTATATTATATTTCGTTATTTTTTTCTGGAAAATTATTCCATATTTTCCATTGTTTGTGATTCCTTTGGTTTAAAAAGTACACACAAAATAAAATTCTGAAAAAATAACTATCCCAAAAAAAATTCTCCAATGTACTACCAAATATGGGATTCTAGGAAATCCACCATCAGTCCATCACTTTTCCATACATCTAAAAATAATCCTCCTATCAAAAATCTCCTTAAGTTAAAAATTAAAAATTTGTTATCAAGAAAAAAATTAAAAATTAAATTAAATGCCTGGAAGTTCTTATTTTTAGCTTCTAGACATTTAGGCAAACATAATTTTGCAAAAGCTTTTATCATAAAAAAAGTTATTCTTTTCTATAATGACGGGAAAAAAAGCTAAAAGTTCTCAAAATGAGCTTTTTTAAAATATGTCAATTTTTTGGAATTCTCATATTTATTTTTTAATTTTATTCTTATTTTAAACTTGTATTTATAAATTTTATTATTTACCTAATAAAAAATAATTTCATTTCCCTCCCTTTAAAACCCTGAAAATAATTCTATGTAATTATCAAAAAACTTTTAATTTTGTGAGCTTTTTATTTCATATTTAACTTAAAAGTAGGTTTGTTGATCATATAAAACTGTTCTCAGGGATTTAAGATGCGGAGAAGAACCTATTTGTTATTAGAATAAAGGGTAAAATATTTACCAAAAAAAAGAAAGAATAAAGGGTAAAATTTATATGAGAGAGATATTATAACAACCCAGTTGTGTTACTACCATGTTACTACCAATCAGTCTCACCGTTAGATCGCTTATATTGATCCAACGGTTATATTTATTTCCATCTTTGTATGGTCATGATTCCCCAAATTTATAGTGAAAGTATTAAATATGGGAAATCACAACCATACAAAAGTGAAAATAAATATAAAATATTAAATTTGGGAAATAATGACCATACAAAGATGGAAATAAATATATAACCGTTGGATCAACATAAGCGATCTAAATGTGAGATTGATTGGTAGTAACATGGTAGTAACACAACTTAATTGTTACAATATCCTTCCCCAAATTTATAAATATAAATTTAGAATAAAGATGAAACTGAAAAATAAATATAAAAACTCTAAAAAGTTAATACATCTTTAAAAATAAAAATTCCTTTTGAAAGTATTTAGCTTTTTTTTATTCATTATATACAAAAAATTATAATAAGATTTTTTTTAAAATATATTTAGCCAAACATCTTATAAGAAAAAGGAGAATCTAAAAAATAGATCTAAAGATGTACTTAAAAGAGGTGAAATATACTGAGTTCCACGCTGAGGACATTGCATCATATGCTGAAGATTAATGGATAAAATAGAGTTCAATTTTATGTCTCTGCGTAGAATTTGTAGAACAGACTGTGATGTAGTGACTCTCCATAAACTTGGCCTTTTGGGTTCTCTTTTAGAAGGCCATAAAGTTGCTTTATGGTCAATACAGGTAGAGTTTTCAAAGGTAAGATAGGAATGTCTTCTTTTTTTGGTGAAAAGGAATGTCTTTAATTTAGCCAATTGATGCCAAACTTGACATACCACAAATATTCTTTCTTTCTTCTTTCTTTTTTTCTTTTTTCTTTTTTTTTTGAATAAATTCAAAGGTAGGTCCTCCGGCCGTAACCGAAGACTAATATCATCGAATATTGTCAGACCCTTTTGGAGTGACATACCACAAATCTTAATATAATACATAAAGGAAATATAAAAGATCTTTACGAAAAGTAAAGAAAACAAAACAAATCTACCTCGACATATTGGAAGAAAAAGAATCATACTTTGCCAAAAGCATGTGACTTTTTAGAATACCATTCAAAATCAATTTGGTTCCAAACCTTAAGGAAAAGTCTTATGTAAATCATAAGTACTCAAATCATACCTTCTGAGTTGTGAAGTCATGAGCCATGTTAAAAATGTATTGTTTTTAAAAATATTTTTACAAAAATTAAGTACCGATTTCGGTAGATGAGAATTGAGAGATAGTAACTTTCTATTAAAAAAATTTCCAACTTTTAATTAAATCATAGCTTGGCTCCTCTTGTGATAACTAACATTTTCAATGCATTGAGTATTTGAATCAGCTTAGACTTTAACTAATTAATCTGTAATTGAAAAGACGCTACTCATGTCATATTTAATACAAAAGTCTTATCAAATAACCATAAAGATATTATTATTATAAAAGGTACAACTATAAATCCGTGACACCTTTTTGGAATATACCATTACAAATTAATTTAACTGTAATACTTCTCTTATTTAATACAAGAGAAACAAGAAATGTGGAGTCCTGTTATAGAATATAATATAAATCATTCTTACTTATAGTCTTAAGATTTTTGGTTGAATTGGTTCTTTAATTTGGTATTAGAGCTTGAGGAACCATAAGGTCATGAGTTCAATCTTCACCACCCCACTTTCAGGTGGAATTACGAAAAAACACAAGGCAGACAAAAAAAATGGGTTTGTGCAGCACAAGACAGACCAATAATGGGCTTGTATCATATTCTACGCTTCAAGCTTAAAGACCTCTTGCGTGAGGGAGTGTGTTAAAAAATATAATATAAATTATTAAAAAGGTCCTAAACCCTACAACATTAAGATTTTGAGTTGAGATACTTCCTTAAGTAGTCCATAGGTTATAAAAAAATGTTAGCACATGTTTCCATATCTGAATGATATGAGATTGCTTTCTCATTTGGCTCGACAAAATAGTTCTACTTAATTTAAACCTCAAAAGAAAATAGTTCTCCTTAATTTAAACATCAAATTATTTTTCACTTACCATTTTATATACAAAAATTTTAGCCTTTATAATCTCCCTTAAGATATGTAATATTTAAATAAATAAAACAAACAAACGAATTGGATATTGTTTTCTTTAAGAATTGGAAAGGAATGTAATTATGTAACTATATAAATATAACGGATAAGATATTCTATCTCTATTCCTTTTTGCCTATCTTATCTACTCGTTTTTTAATATCATTGAATCATAATATCATTATTTATCTTTCTTCTTGAGATTCTGATTCAATAGTAATGAAAATGAATAGGTAAGGTAACCAAGAAAAAAAAAGTAAGCAGAATGATTTGTCTCACTAACTAACTGGGCAAGATATACTTACCATCAAAAAAGAGTTTACAACATTTACGATCAATTTAATCACTGTTGATTTCCATCAATCTAATGTTATAATTTATTGAGAATTAATAATTAATTAAAAAATGCGATCCAATAAATTCAATAAATTATAACCGTTAGATTGACGAAAATCAACGGTGATTAAGTTGGTTGTAAAGGTTGTAAACTTTTTTAGTGGTAGTTTTTACAATAAAAATTTAGAATTTATCATGCCTAATCAATAACGAGGACAAATACACTTACCACCAAAGACTTTACACTCTTACAACTAAATTTAATCAACGTTGATTCCGTCAATCTAATGATGATAATTTATTAAGGATTAATAATTAATTAATAAGTATAACCCAATAAATATTATTAATTTCTAAAAATTATGATCGTTAGATTGGTGAAAACCAACGACGATTAAGTTGGTTGTAAGAAGTAAAAAAAAAAAATTGTGGTAAATGGATCCATTCTTATATATATATGGTAAGATATTCTTATACTGGTGTAGGAGTTAGAAATCTTATATTCAATTTTAACCATTGATCCAATTGTATCCAATGGCTCACATTACCAAAAAATTAGAGCTCTTAGATGTAAGTGAAATCAACGGATAAGACTAAGAGTGTAACTTACACTGATGTAAAATGATCCTGACCCAATATATATATATATATATATATATATATATATATATATATGGAAAATTATAGTTATTACTGGGAAATTATAGTTCTAAAATTATAGTTATATATATATATATATATATATATATATATATAAAATCATAGTTATAAAATTATAGTTATATATATATATAAAATCATAGTTATAAAATTATATATATATATATATATATATATATATATATATATATATATACTATGTCTTTATATATATAAATATGACTATATATATATATATATATATATATATATATATATATATATATATTGAATGACACAGAATGGAAGGAAGGAACTTCTGGTGACAGAAGCAACTGGAGTGGTTGATATGATGCTGAGGTGATACATTTCCTATAATAAAATTCTCTGTTTCAACATTTAACGCTCCCTTCTCTTCCCTTTAAAATCTCATTCTCTCTCTCTACAATTCCCATTTTCTCTCTCTAGGATGGCGGCTCCGCCGGTTGTGAGGTTTCCGATCTTCATGGCAGTGAGAGTGTTTGGTATCGCCGTCACTGTTCTTCTCCTGACATGGGCTCTCCATTTCAGGGGTGGCCTCGCTCTCATATCTGATAACAAAGATCTCATCTTCAATGTAACTTTCCTTACCGAATTCTTGTGTGTCATCACTCTTTTTGATTGATGAATATCTTTCTCGATTCAAATTTCTGAACTTTTTCTTTTTTCGGATGATGGGTATGTGTTCATTTCTCAATCTTTTTCCTTTTTTTTTTTTTTAAGAGTAACAAAAAAATGCTAAAATAGGGAGGTTGAGGAAAAAGGGGATTTGTTAATTTTGACTGATGGAAGCTTTTGACTGTGTGATTGTGAATTTATTGTTTGTTTTTTTATATTTATATTTTAGCTCCAAGATTTTGTACATTTTTCTGTAATGTTTTATTGTTTTCAGCATCATGTGAATAAATGCATTTGAACTGCTTGTGTGGTTTTATACCCCTTATTTCATGTAGGTCCATCCAGTGTTGATGGTGATTGGGCTTGTTCTAATCAATGGTGAAGGTAATGTTCTTTAATTTTTTTTTTAATTCTCAGATAAAGTTGATATATAATTCATTATGTGCATATCAGCATCTCTATGAAACTTTTTATGGTCATATTGCGCTGAAGAGTTTTTCTTAGATCTCAGTTACTATCTGTTAGTAAAGCAAAATATCTATGGTCAACAAATTGGAGTTGTTAGGAGATGATAAAGAAGAGAAATAACTTGAGGAGTTGGACTGACTGGAGTAATCTAATTGGGTGTGTCCCTGCCTTTTATGTAATGCAATTAATAGGGCAAGACCCCAATGAACAAAGTTATACCTCCTATTTTTGCAAAGAGGTTGTTTCCGAGACTTGAATCCATGAATTTTGGGTAAACAATATTACTACTATTCCAAGGACCTCGTGTAAAGCAACCAATAATATGATAAATCTCATATGGTCTTTGTTTTATGGTGTTCATAGTTGTCGATTCACAATGTTTTCTCTTGCCCAATTCCCATTTATTTGTCCTTCATCTTGAAGTTGAAGCATTTTTTATTTCTTTTGGCTTGTTAATTAACTAGTTTCAAGTTTGTATGCAAATGTTGTAGGTCCTCTAAAAGGAACAATCAATTAAGTTCAAATAAGATTTTATACTTGTTTTAAGGGGAGAACCGGAGCAGTGGTAAAATTGTTCCTTCATGACTGAAAGGTCATGAGTTCGAATCCAGGAAACAGCCTCTTTGCAATTATACAAGGGTAAGGCTGCGTACAAGGATTTCCTCCACCCCACACTCGCTAGTCGGGTTTAACGGGGAGTGGTTTTTTAATTTTTTTAAGATTTTATACTTGTTTTATCTCCTTTTATGAATTTTATCCTTCATGAAGTACTACTCAAGCGCCTACATTTCAAGCAAAAATCTGAAAAGCAGATCAATATGAATTGTTCTCCGTTGTTGTCCCAGGGATATGACATTTGCAATTTAGATTACACAGCATGTCTTGTAGGTTATCGCCTATCATATGCTTGTAAAGATGAGCGAAGTTTTTTACATGGCAGCATGAAGGGTCCTGCTTTGTGTCTATAAACATTCCTCTTCATCATGACATCTGAAAATGGAAAAATGGACAAAAACACTTTCCTATTGTTGAGATTTATAAAACCATTAGGGCCTGTTTGGAGCACCTGATAAGGAAGATATGATAGAATAACTTATCATATCCTACTTTTATCTCTTGTTTGGTGGGTCAATAGGATATGATTAGCTTATCCTATTGTCTCATTTTATCCTATCCAATACATGATTTCTTATCCTATGGAGGGAGCTGGGTTAGGATTCAATAGGATAGGAAATCAATATTGAATACCCAATATATTCTCACGCTACCCAATATATTCCCACACTACCCAATATATTTATATTTATTACATTATATTTTGTTTTTTGTTTTTCTTTTCTCCTTCTGCATAATCTTATCATATTACTAATCAGATGCTCATCAAACACAGGACATGATATGGGCTTATCAGCCCCATATCATATCCTACCCTTATCAGTCCCATATCATATCCTATCCTTATCCTATCATGTCCACCAAACGAGCCCTTAATGTAGCCTCACCTAACAGCTTAAGCTTTTGGGTTGAATTGGTTCTTTACATGGTAGCAGAGTCTTGGTGTACTGGGTTCGATCCTCACCGCCCCCCACTTTCTTTCTAGTGGAATTTATTTCTTCTCACAGGTAGGTGGGCCTATGCATCATCCACTCTTCAAGCCCAGTGGGCTCTCGTGTGAGGGAGCGTGTTGAGATATATAAAACCATTTATGTAGCCTCACCCAACAGTTTAAGCTTTTGGGTTGAATTGGTTCTTATCATTTGTCTTGAGTTCTTTTGTTATCTAAAGCCCTAGGACTGGTATAGCCTCCCCTAACCCAAGTCAAATTAGAATGAAGACAGTTGGTCCTTGTTCTGGTAAAATATATCTCATAACAACTTCTAATCAAAACATATCTGACCAATTCGAATAAACTTATTGTCTCATTTTCCATACAATGTTTTTTCTCACTATCCTTTTCTGATTGTTTGTGAGTACTGTCATGTTAGTACTAACTTCTTTTATCTGTTTGTCATGGCAATGTGCAGGGATGCTTGCATATAAGACAATATCTGGAACTAAAAACTTCAAAAAAACAGTTCATCTCTCATTACAGTTTCTGTCTCTCATTTTAAGCTTAATTGGTCTCTGGGCTGCTTGGAAGTTTCACATTGACAAGGGCATTGACAATTTCTACAGCCTGCATTCATGGTTGGGCCTTACTTGCCTTTTCCTATTCTCCATCCAGGTATCTTTCTTATTGTAATTACATTTCATAACTTGTTCTATTCTACTTGAGAATCTAAAACTGCTTTGCTATAATGTTTATCAGTGGGGTGCTGGTTTTGCAACATATTGGTATCCAGGAGGCTCAAGAAACATTAGAGCTTCCCTATTGCCATGGCATGTGTTCTTTGGGATCTATATCCTATGCCTTGGCTGTAGCTACAATGACTACTGGTATTTTAGAAAAGGCTACATTTCTTCAGACCAACAATATCATATCACGTTATTCCAGTGAAGCACTGCTGGTCAATTCCTTGGGCGTTTTGATTGTCATTTTAGGTGGCTTTGTTGTTCTTGGAATTGTTACGCCAGCTTATGTTAAAGCTGATTCCATAAGAGGAAACGAGTAACTTTATATGTTTTATATAATTCAAATTCTAGGAGCATGAACATTTGTGTCCTCTCTGACACAGGTTACGTGGATGTATGAACAAACTCATTGAACGTATGTACAGACAGGTTTAGTTTTTAGTTCGATTTACTATGTTCATTTCCCTTATACCAATTAATATTTGTATGTGTCTGCTTGTTGTTTGAGGGATGAGATGAGTCTATAATATTATGAGCTCGTTTGAATGGGTTTTTGAATAAGGTGGTGTTTGGTTAGGAGGGTTTTTGGAGGATATTTATCTTTCTCAAGTAAGACTTTTAGAAACACCATGTTTGTTTTAACATATTTCTCCAAAAACTCATCTATCCAGTATGGATTTATGAGAAACATAGATATCCGCACTGTTCAAAAACCCAATTTGAAGGTGGGATTTTCGGAAAACCGGTTATTTCACTTTTAATGCAATGTTGATTTCATAAAGCTACATAATTTTCTCAGTAAAGTTTTCCTCCACCAAACAACTTTTTTTTACATTTTTCTACCTATTTCTCTTTATCCATTTTTCCAATCATTTCTCTATCTATTACATTTCCCTACTATTCTAAAAAAAATTCTCATACCAAACACCCCCAAAGGACTTTTATGCTTTGCTTATTTTGAAAGCGTTTTTTTTTTAAAGCTAAAATTATATTGCATTTGGATGTAGTACTTGAAAAATATTTTTAACTAAATATATTATTTGATTAAAAAACATTTTTTATGTATAATATTACAAAAAAAGATGTGAAAATAAATCATGGGAGCAAATTTAGTTCCGGTGGAGGTGGTGGTGGCAAGGTGTTAGTGACGGTGGTGGCAGCAATAGCAGTATGGTGGTAGTGATGGCGAGATGTGGGATAGTGGTAGTGGTGGTGGCGACATCAACATGGAGGTGAAATTGTTGAGGTGGTAGTAGCCTCGATAGCACCGACACGCAAAATATTTGAAACTTTGCGTGTCGGACACGTGTCCGACACGGACACGTTCTGACGTGCTCGGACACGCGTCCGACACACGGTCAATATTTGGGGACACGCGGTCAACGCTCGGACACGTTTTTCCGACACGCAGTCAACTTTTTCGGACACGCAGTCAACGCTCGGACATGCTGGGACACGTTTTTTTTTTTTTTTTTTTTAACTAAATATAAAAGAAATAATTTATAAATTGATTTTTTTTGTTAAGAAATTTTACATAAAAAATTAACAAAGTACGAAAATTATTTATATTTATATTTTTGTTATGAAATTTAAATATTTGATTGGTTATATGACTTATTATGGACTCTTATATGTATTAAATATAAATTATATTATATATATTAAAATTTTTATTTAATATCAAAACGTGTCCCAACGTGTCCAAATATGACATTTTTTAAAATTAACGTGTCAGCGTGTCGTGTCATGTCGTGTCCCGTGTCCGTGCATCATAGGTAGTAGCGATAACGGTGGCGGTGATGATGGAGGTGAGATTCTCTGTAAATTTAGATTTTGAAAAAAAAATATTTGACTTTTAATTTTTACTTTTTTTAGAAGCCAAAAGTTTTAGCTTCGAAAAAAGAGATTGAAATATTATTTATTTATTTAGTTTCTGTCCAAAGAGCATTTTGGGGCAGAGAGAGGTGCAAGATGCATAAGCTAAGAAAAGGAAGGAAATGTCCCTGGGAAAAGGGATCCCTTCAAGAAGATTAGCATCATGGTTCATGGCCCAGTTAGCCACCCATTCTACACAGAAGTTACCTTCTTTGAGGGTGTGGCTAAACTTCAACAGGCTGTGTTTTTCCAATGAAGATTTAGGATCCTAATATATCGAGGGTGAGACTAAGGGAGGGATGTTAAGTCGGGAAACTTTCAACCTGTTAATTATTATGTATAAATTGATTAATTATTTAATAATGATGTAACTTGTGTATATAAACCTGTCACATTATTCAACAATGATTGCTTTGACTTCGTACAATGATAATTATTTTGAGAGGCAATAAGAGAGTATGATGAGAACTTAATGTAAATTATTAAGAAGCACTTATTTACCTGTGGATCAGACATATTTCATTGTTTTCCTTTACTTTCTCGTCCTGTCATCTAGTCCCCTTACAACAGCTTGGAAGGTGAAACAATAATAAGGTAGCGGTGCAATAACAGTAGGTAGGTCTCGCTACTGAATAGCTCAATGACATTTGTTAATAGGATGGTGGCGGTCCGGATTGGATCGGTTTTGGAAGCAAAAATCATCCGATCCAATCTCTTCGGTTTGATTATATAATCATCCATTCGGTTTAGAGTTTTTTTCAAATCTGATCCGATCCAATCCAATTTTTTCGGTTTGGATTGGATTGATTTTCGGTTTTCTTAAAATCCTAAAATTTATTTCATGATTATTGTGCAAATAATATCTTTTGTATATATTGTATATATTACCTTTGTAATTTTTTTTTTTTTAATACAAAAACATTAGTAAACTATAATATAATTTTTTTCTTGCAATGAGATATGAAGCTCTACAAAGATAAAATTTAGTTGATGAAATATGACTAGATTTTTTCTTGAGTTTAGTTGATGGGTTAATGGGTCTTGGGTTTAGAAATTTTTAGACTATGATTAGAGAAAGATTCAAGTAAGTAGAGGGAAATTAATATATTGGATCAATTTTCATCGACCCATCAAAAAACCGATCCGTCCAATTAAAATTTACGATTTTTTTTTGTTTTCAATTTTTCAGTTTATTCAATTATCGATTTTTCAGTTCGGTTATCGCGGTTTGAATCGGTTGATGAACGCCCCTATTTGTTAAGAAACATATAATAATTTCTACGGAATGATATTAATTTAATATTTTATTTTATTTAATATTTTTCTGTTGAGTCCCAGTACTTCAAAGCCACTCATTAACAAATTCGTAATATATTATCATTTGGGCACAAGTCTAGTTGATCATCAAACATTCAAGTATTCATTCATCTGTAAGAGGCACAATGTAACATCCAGTGAGGTTGCTCAATTAATCCAGAGTGCTGAATTATACCTTGCAAGCTTGTATCCAACGCAAGCAAATGGAAGAATAGAATGGCAAAAAAGCATCCTAATTATACCATAGCATTGTTTGATTGGAAACATTTGTAGGTAAGGTTTCCCAATTACAGCAATCACATGAAACAACTTTTTTTAGTGATAACTTCAGTAATTCGTGGTGATGGTATTCATAAATACACTACAATAACCAGAGATGGGACTAAGCATAACTAAAATTTGCTACACCAAAATTGTGACTGAACAATTATCCAAATTTGAAGAATGGAAGAAAAAAATAACTCTTAAAACTGAGAACGCATAGCTAAATCTGCCAGGAGATGCGAAACTTTGCACTCTCGCTAGGACAGGTGAATACAGAAATGTCCAATTTTTAGAACAAAAAGGCCCATTACATTTATTCAGAGGTGCAAAAATAATACAGAAACATGTATTACAACAATCTTAAAATTTATTGTTACCAAATTGCTAAATAGGGATTTTGCACACCCACAAAATTGAGATGGTTCCATTTGCACAATTTATATCCAGACCTGTTCTCTCCCATATTCTCTTACAATTACAGGCACACTTGTGGGGGGGACCTGCCAAAGTAAATATGTCAACCAAAAAATATTTTCTTAGTAAACCACCATGATCTGAATGTGAAAAATATGAAATGACAATGACCTACGAGAATGTCAAAAAAATGCATGTATTAATTAACTGGGACAAGGGGTTTTATTGTTAGTTGTTAAAAGTATTCAACTAGTTTAGAAAGGGATGACTTCTTGTCCTCTATTCTTCTAAAGTCCCTCTCGCTTCTTTTCAATCATTTTTTTCTGCTTATATATTTAACGAAAGAGGTAAATCATAACCACATCAACATCAACATCAACATTACCTTTATCCCAAATTAATTGGGATCGGTGGTAGATGAACCCACATGAAAGATATAAAATTGTAAATTATAACCAAAAAATAAAAATAAAAAATTGTAAACTGGTATCTTGATCCGCACTCAGAATCATTCTCCTAAAAATAATGACAGAATTCATGCACTCAGTACATCTATCCAAAACCAGTTAGACACAAAGCAAACTATGAGGTGCCAGGATCAAATGCACTTTAACCATGTTTTAGCGACGAAGTTATGAATCCTCTTTAAAATTCAAGCACTTACCATGCCATAATCTGTGACAATCATCGAAACATAATCTGAAGGTGTTGCATCATAGCTGCCATCAATTTAGAGAGAATAGCAAAGTTAAAGTGAAGGAATCACAATTCAGTGTGGCATTCTATGAATATAAATGCTTACATCAGATTTAAAAGTTGCAGATTTTCAATATTGGCCCAACCATCCAAGTAGTTGATGTCCTCTCTACCCAGAACATTTGAAATGACATCTGGATCACCTGTAAGAATATCTTAGAAACATCAGTCTTCTTAGTTCTTATAGACACAAGGCAAAAGCCCAACAGTAAATTGTAAATAAAATTCTCATCGTCTACAAGTGTTAAATCTGCATACCAAGTTCATTCGAGCATATTGAATCCAGCTGTACCCTTTCATGAAATTTATAGGCTTCACAACATACAATGACAGGTACACGGAATGCATGAGCAACCATAGCAACACATGCAGTCCCAACTATTGAATATACTGTTCCATTAGACAACACTGATGAAGCACCTAGAAAAACTCGAGTAACTTCATGCATTATGTAGGAAACAGCATTTATATGAGTGTATGTGCAGCTAAGACCTTTCTCCACAAGCCTGCGAAGTAAAAGTTTCCCTCTAAGCTTTGGTCGAGAGTCAACTACCACAACACGAAACTGTTTTCCTAACTCATGTGCATGTAACAGTATCATTTCTACTGCTGATGAAGACCCATAAGTTAGAAGAACATCACCATCTCTTATTTTGGTGACAGCATGCTTGACTATCACCTTGTTGGCAAGTATAATCTTCTCACCTATAAAACGCTCAATATCTGACTGGAGTGAAGTTTTAGCTTCTGACTCAGACAGGGCCAAAGGTAGCTTGGCTATCCGACTTTTAAGAAATCTAATTGCATTTCCCATGCTGATTGACAGAGGTCGACACTCAATAAGAAATGATACATAACTACTAATTTTTGCTGTTAAGTCTCTCACAAGAGTCTTCTCAAGTGGAACCCTGTAGTCTTTTATGGCTTCTTGAAATGATTGAAGCATTGTAATACAACGAGCATTGCCACCGGATATATCTCCATATAGATACTGCAAACCTACCTGACAACCACAATGAAAATCATTAAGATTTGAGAAAACAAATTTGAAAAGGCCTAATTCACAACACATAATGAACTAGGTCCTAATCACTGTTCTATACACTAGACCACCATGAATAAGTTTTAATCACGATTTGGCTTGTGAAGGGGTATCTTAATGCAAATATAGGTGGCTATAAACGCAATTTACTTTCATTTGGATGTCACTCAGCATGACTACTTAAGTTGCATATAGTATATTAAGCAAGATGGTGTGGTGAAATATAACAGCCAATTGAATTGATAATTGCATCTAGCAATTTGCGAAGATTTTATACGAAACAAATTTAGAAAAACATCTATTCAAACTATACTAGTGCACGAGATCAAGTAGTACTATGACAAACCAACAATTTCATTTACAGAAATAGCACCAGAATTGTAGCACAATTCATGAAATACTAATGTGGACAGTATATTAAGAGCAAACGGAGCAGTGTTCAGCAGCTATTACAATAATAGAGACCATATAATCCTAATTACAGTGACAGTAATGGAAGAACAATAACACATGGACTCAATTACACTAAGAAAAAAAGTACATGCAGAAAGAAAAGATAGTTCTAGAGCAATTCGAGAGGCTCTAGACTCTCCTAAGTTCCAAGCCTATTCCAAGTCCAAGATTCCGCTCACCCTTCACATACCTCTCTATTTATAATCCATACCCACATCTAGAATATTCTCTACTAACTAACTAACTTGCTGAGTCAGCATTGAGATAGGAATATGCTATGCTTCCTACAATACTCTTTAAGGACTGGTGCCGTATCATACTAGCTAGGTCTATCTTTCAGTTCCCCCTCCTTTTGTTGATACCGAATCTACTGACACCTAAGAATGAAGGTAGCACTGCATACCATTTGCAATATAACCCACGAGATCGAGATTGTGCCTCTATCACTGTGTAAAGGATTTAATTTTGATCAATAATGAGCCATATAATGTCACTTACAGAAAAGACCGTTCACAGTTATTACTGCAAGTGAAAATACCTTGAAGCATACTGTTTTCAGAAGGGTTCGTGGTGCTGCTGTGCATTATAATGCACAGGGCAACACACATTACGGTAAATATATTACTATAACCCAAGAATAACAGCAGTATACAAATCAAACAATAAATATATGGAATCGTAACAAGGTTACACAACGAAATAACACAATAAAATAGATACCTTGTAAACAGCTGGATGCACAGGATAAAGATGGAAAAACTTTGCCTCAAGATCTGGAAGTTGACTCCCGTGTTCATATTGTGGTAAATGCCTGAACAACTCAACTCTGCTCCTAGCTTCAGTTTGTTTCACCACAGCACGTCGTTTAGCTTTATCCACTCGGCTCTTGTCATCATACTGCATGCGTGGTTGAGGTGCATCTTTTTTTCTATCCTTTTCTGGAGGACAATCACCTCCCTTCTTCTCAGAGGCTGCAACTGCTGCATTATCAACTTTCTGTGCCGGCTTTACAGCCTTAGCTGGTTTTGCATTCACTGAAGTTGCAGTTCCAGATGCCTTATTGCCTTCGGCTAGTGACACATTTTATTTAAAGCTAACTAATTAGAATCATCACAATGTGTTGTGCAGAAAAGAGACCCATGAAACATCATAAATTCCCAATTTTAGGCTTGTTAAGATCATTAGAGAACATTATTTGAGTCAATGAACACTGCACAGTAATTCTGAAGCAGAACTAGTTCTAAATAGGCATAACTGAATAAGATGAGCATATAATCACAGATAATATGCCACAATAAAAGCATATCCAGTCAGACAGCTTAAATGTAGAGTGACAGATGGACATAGTAACAATTCCAAACAAACAAGAGCATGCTATTACACACCTTTTGCAGCTGCCTTGGCAGCTCGTTGAGCTTCTTGAAGCGCTCGCCTTTCAGCTTTTGAGGATTTTGGTTTCTGCTGTTTTGAACTAGTAGGTTGTTGGTCTTTCACTTCCACAGCTGACCCTCCTCCTCTGTTTGTTTTTTCTTTTTCTAATGGGGATTAAGGAGAAGAAGAAAGAAGAAGAAGAAAAAGGTATAAAGTCAAGTCAAAAAGAAAATAAAAACAGGCCATAAATGGAGACAAGAAGCTTAAAATTTTCTCTTGAGAAATACATCCACATATACATTGACAACAAGTAAGTTAGGCTGATTCAACAATTATTAATCATAAGTTCAAACTAGCAAATGGGGTTAAAATCAACACGCACTTAAAAAGAAAAAGGAACCCAAGTGAAGATCGAAACAACATGTGGCAAAAGATACATTCAAATTTAAAACATAAAAAAGAAAACTTATACTCCATTTCTAGTAAACATTAGTTTTGGTATATTCAAAGTATTTGAACAAGATCCTTCATTTTAAGCCTATAATATAATGTATTAGTCAAATTCACAAACTCAATACACAGTCTGATAAGAACCATTTCACCTAAAAGCATAAACTGTTAACTGAAGGCCTTTTCAATGGTTTCTATATTTGTCTAATACGCCCCTTCACACGATAATCCATTAAGCTTGAAGGATAAACAATGCATCAGACCTATACCTGTGCTAACAATCTCCATAATATTTAATTATTTATTAATAAAATGGGGGACGGTGATTATCAAACTCGTGACCCTATGGTCCGGAAGGCTCTTGATACTATGATAAACAATTATCTCACCTAAAAGCTTAAACTTTTAAGTGAAGTCATTTTTAATGATTTTTATATTTCTCTGAGCCTTTCCTCTCTGAACATTACTTTATGGGTTTTATAATTCTCATTTAACATGAGAATTGAAATCTTCCTACACACCCTTCGATTTCCGTGCTGATGTGGGTCCTACAAATAATTTTTTCTAACATATGGGTCTCACATACTTTTTATCTCTACAACATGATATTTCAATTCTCATGTTACATGAGAATTATAAAACCCTTACTTTATATGTAAAATCAAGTGTTTGATGATTCATCTCACTTTCGCTCTCTAGTTCATACTTTCATAATAACCCATGCTTTAAGAACATAGCTTCTCATGTGCTGACACAAAAGCTCATTCGAATCTCTTAAACTGCAGTTTCTACTTTCACGCAACAGTTGATGAACTTCAAATTCAAAGCATATTATCCACCACCTCTCATCCAAAACCAGTTCAAATTCAAATCAAGCTATAGATTGTTACACGAAGTCGAAATCAACAAAGATAAAAAAAGCAAAGAAGCTGAAGAAGTTCACCGGGAATCTCAAGCGAAGCATTCACCACGGAAACAGTGGTCAATGCGCTAGCCGGAACAACGCTCGCCTTCATCGCCGTCAAGTCAAATCCTCCTCGAGGAAAAGACGACGCAGCCACCTTTCCGCCGGCATTATTCCCCTTGCCGTCGAAGAAGCTTCCATCGCCGGCGGTAGCGATCCTGCTGGAGTACGAAGACGACGGCGCCGGGGAAACGGGAGCGCGGTAGAAATCGGAAGCGTCGTAGGTGCTGCCGCTTACGCCGCCGCCGGAGACAGTCATGGAATCCGCACGGAGAGGAGAGGCGGCAGGACGAGTGTGGAGGAGTAGGTTATCGGAGAGGTGGCGCGGCGGCGGGATCATCACCGGAGAGAGGGAGTTGCCGGAGGGGGAGATGTTGGAGACGCGAGGGGAAGAGTGAATCGGGTCGGGTGGACCCGATTGGGAGCGCTCGGGTGGGGCTCCGTGAGTGAAGAACCCGACTTGTCGGAACTTGGGGATAGGGTCGATCACGGCACGTGGAGCTCGGCGAGGAGGATCCATGGAGTGCAGTGAAATGGAGGAGTAAGCTTAAGCTTATGGGTTTTATGTGTGTGTTTGGATGGTAAGAAAATTTTAAAGGGTTTTTCTCGGGAAAATTGAGGGTTTGAGCTTTGGCTCGGAATTCCTACGGAGAGGGAGAGAATCTGAGAAAGTGAAAGCAAAGCTTCACAACCAAAAATAATAATTTTATCTAATTAGTTTGATTTATGGAATAATTATTTATTTATTTTTTTGTAAATAGTTAAATTTAATATAGTCATCATTGGAAACGCCATTATAACTACTAAGTTAGAAAATCTGCAGCATTAAGTTAAACAAAAAAAAGAAGAAAATCTCCAGCATAAATATCAGTTTTTTTTTACGTTGAGATTAAGGTGAATTATTTTTTGGTTTATCATCTATCATTTAACATGACCATAAAAAATTTTTTACACACAACATTTTGTGGGGCCCGCAGCAAAATAAAAAAAAACTGGCATGCAAAACAAATCTCTATAACATAAAACAATCATTTTTCCTACAACATAACTCTTATAAAATCCAATATTTTTTATCAAATAATGCCACGTGAATGCATCGTGTCCTTATAAATTATGTTTACGAATGAAAAAAAAAATGTAATTATGAATAAGATTTTTCAGAATTTTTTTTCTCAAGACTTATTTTGACTATTATAAAAAAATACTAAAGTGAAAATTTTATTTGATTGTTATAAAGAAAATATTATTTTTATTATGGGACATAAAGTTGTCTTGTACAATTCAAAAACAACGTCTGTTTCAAAAAAAAATTATGTTACTAAAGAGATAATTTTATCAAAATCCCTAAACAATGTTGTTTTTAATCATAGGAGATAAATTTATCTCTGACGATAATAAAAATACCAAAAACTATTATAAATTCATAAACATTTTTAATTAAAATATATCTTTTCTCTTTTTAAAAAACATAAACATGCTATAAGGCGTAACAAAAGTTTTGGCGAAATCAACTCACATTTTGTTTAAGTTACAAAATCAGATAGCAAACACATAATTTAGGTGAGACAAGTTGTTATGGACCAAGATATTAGGTAAATTTCCCAACAAATAGATAAACACACCAACACTGACCGATAGATGAACTCAAGTCAAAATCTTAACAATAGATAAAGGCGGTAATATGGGTTGAACTCGATGAGTCAACTCATTAATCCACCAACTTGCAAAAATAGAAAGAGTTGAGTTATACATCTCAACCAACCTCATCCCGTCTCGCTTAGTTGCAAATCAACATGAGTTGGCGGCGGGTTAGAGTGGGCTGGCCCACGGATCATTTTTTTTTTACTATTACGTAATATTTTATTTGTCTCTAAGCTTTTGTGATATAAATAATTTTTTATCTTAGTACTTCCCTAAAAAAAGTAAAGAAGAAAAACTTTATTTATCACAAAGATTATCCATATAAGGAGTCAAAAATAAGTTCCTAAAAAATGTCTGACTGATTATTAGCATAGATTTAAGCTTGCGATTAGAAAAAAAAAATTAAGGAGGGTGTGAAATAAAAATAAGTAATATTATACAATTAGTAAAATAATTTATTTTAAATTTTTAATTATTATTTTTTTAAGCGGTTGATCTGTCAACACACCATAAAATGGGGTGGGTTGGACTTTTCAGGGACTTTGACCATTTTGCCATTGTTCATCATATAATTTACCAAAATGCCACGCGCACAGTAAAAATTACCAAACTGCCACGCATGATAATTCGCTACTGCCTGTAGCGAATTAGGTCTGCTGATGTGTCATCTCCACACTGGTCCACGTATTTCGCTACACAGTGCAGCGAAATACGTTGTAACATCCCGCATAATTAGTAGAATACATAAGTACTATATGTATAGAATTCGGACGTATGGTTTATGTGTAATGGCTTGTGAATTGTTTGACCTTTATCCCTTGAATAAGACTAAGGTAACTAATTAAATTAAATCTTAGGAAGATACATATGTAGTCATGTGAAATTAATCTTATGAGTAATGTGAGTGTGTGTTAGAAGGCATTAGTGTTTGGATGTGGGCTAGTGTGTGTGTGGACTTGTTACTATTGGATTTGTGATTGGATCCTTTTGTGTGTGTGGCCAATGGCCCAAGGATGGCTTGTGGATCCATCAAATTCAGCCCAAGGTTGTGTCCACCCTTATCTCCCCTAAGCCTTGTCCAACTAAGGTGTCTTGTGTATCAAGTAACTCTCACATGGCAAAGGTAATTCCCACTCATTTATGCGCACAAGAAGGTGAGTAACACTTAGAAAAAAATCTGCCAATTTCCTTATTGTTGACCGCCACCTCACCTTGACCTTTGCACACTTGATTTCAATTTTATTGCATGGAAGACACATGTGCAATTTAGCATGATTTTAGGCTGCATACTTCTCCATTTAGGCGCACATGGAGGGGCCTTGGTGCAGATTTTTCTTATGACACAAAACTGCCTAACTTGTTGACTTGGAGAACCCTCTTGCACTTCCATCATGAGACTGCATTGTGCAGATTTTTGGCAAGCTTTTGCAGCCCATCATGAGTCAAACCTGCCCTTGCTTCCACATGCATCATAAGTAGGATCTTGGGGCTGCATCTTCATCATTCTATGCGCACAAGACAGCCCCAAAATCAGATTTCTTGGCTGCCACAAAGCTGTCTTGCTTGTGGACTTAGTGAACCTCCCTCACACCTCACTTTGTGCGCATGGCTTGGCCATTTGTGCAAGAAAAATTCTGACTTAGAAGCCTACTCAGATCTGAATCATCTTCTCCCCTCCTTGCATGTGAATAGAGTACTTTAGAAGCAACCTTGTGTGCAGCCCCATCTCCTCAAGTAATCAGGTTTTTCATAATGCTTAATCATGCCACTTCTCCTCACCTTCCCTTTAAATTTGCGCATAGGAAGGGGCTGGCCACATGTGATAGTGCAGCCAACATCTCCTCCTCCTCTTCACTCTCTCTAGCCGCACCAACAAGCTTCCTTGGAGCAAGAAGACTTTGCCAAGCCAACTCCCTCTTTCCCTCACCTCAACCGTGACCATACACCTAGTTAGTGCAAGCCTTGTTCCTCAACCTTGAAGCTGTCCTAGTGTGTTCATCCTCACTTTGTGTGCGCATTGATCCTCTCTTGGGAGGGTGGACTTGTTGTGAAGTAGAGCTAGAAGGGTGTGGTGAAGTGTGTGCTACAAGAGGTAGGCCTTGAACTTAGAACTCTTTCTTTGTGTAGCCATGTAAGTGTGCTTGAATGTCTCCTTGTATATGTTTTGCTTTGGATCCTTGGTTGAGCATGATAAAAGTATAAGTATGGAGCCATTTCATGATGATTGTATGCATGAGTTGTAGAGTAAAAGTCTCATGGTCATGCTTAAAATTATATGCCACTGTTTTGTATGATTAGGCCACTGTTTTAAAGAGAAATATGCCACTGTTTCCCTAAGTATGTGCCACTGTTTTGATGATAAAAGGCTCACTGTTTCGGTCCCTCAAGATCACCATTATATGCCACTGTTTCTGCACATTACATGCCACTGTTTCTGCACATATATGCCACTGTTTCTGCACATTACATGCCACTGTTTCTGCACATATATGCCACTGTTTCTGCACATTACATGCCACTATTTCTGCACATAAAATGCCACTGTTTCTGCACAATACATGCCACTGTTTCTGCACATATATGCCACTGTTTCTGCACATTACATGCCACTGTTTCTGCACATTATATGCCACTGTGTCTGCACATATATGTCACTGTTTTAGTGCTCCTTAAGCCACTGTTTTTATGCATGAAATGCCACTGTTTTACTCATCAAATGCCACTGTTTCTATGCATAAAATGCCACTGTTTTAGTCATGAAATGTCACTGTTTCCATGCTTAAAATGCCACTGTTTTTATGCATAAAAGGCCACTGTTTTAGTCATCATATGCCACTGTTTTTATGCATAATGTGCCACTGTTTTAGTCATCATATGCCACTGTTTGTATGCATAATATGCCACTGTTTTAGTCATCATAAGCCACTGTTTTTATGCATAAAATGCCACTGTTTAAGTCATTCCATGCCACTGTTTTTATGCATAAAAGGCCAATGTTTTAGTCATCATATGCCACTGTTTTTATGCCTAGTATGCCACTGTTTTAGTCACCATATGCCACTGTTTATATGCATAAAATGCCACTGTTTTTATGAATAAAATGCCACTGTTTTAGCCATAATATGCCACTGTTTCAATGTCCAAAAACCAAGATTTATGCCACTGTTTTGGAAGTCCAAAGTGCCACTGCTTCTGTTTTAAAAACGTCACTGTTTCTGTTTAAAACGTCACTGCTTTGCTGCTGTAAACACTGCTGTATGCTCACTGTTTTGCTGCTGTAAACACTGCTGTATGCTCACTGTTTTGCTGCTGTAAACACTGCTGTATGCTCACTGTTTTGCTGCTGTAAACACTGCTGTATGCTCTCTGTTTCTGCTGTAAATAGCCACTGTAAATGATTAGTTGTAATTGATTTAGGTGCGCTTAAGAAGTGAGATACTTCGCTGCTGTTTGGTAATATTTAAGGCACGCAACGGTAAGTGTCAGGCGATGATGCCTAATGTGACTATTGACTACTGGTATAGAATTGTGACATGATGCTCCATATGCCGTAAAAATATTATGTTCCATTATAATGAAAGGAAACTGCCAAAAATATGCCGTGATGGCTATATGACTATGAGGTAAAGACGTTATGTGGCAGCATAACGCATATGAAAGGTATATAAGCATGCATCTTACAGCATACCGCATTTTTACGCCTGGTGTGTGAAAGCATAGCATGACATGCATGTAACATGATCATATAGGCCTTGTTTTAGAATAGTTATGTACAGGACCATGTGTTTGAGCAAGCATCATATAGGCATCCCCAAGGTACCGGGGTATGGGACACTTGGCATCAGTCCGCATAGGCCCACAGATGGAATCCACATGGAGCTCAGGTGCCAAGGGTATATTT
This sequence comes from Gastrolobium villosum, assembly GCA_032173675.1. Classification (NCBI taxonomy): domain Eukaryota; kingdom Viridiplantae; phylum Streptophyta; class Magnoliopsida; order Fabales; family Fabaceae; genus Gastrolobium; species Gastrolobium villosum. The sequence continues at coordinate 102,864 of JAVKPL010005745.1, read as the reverse complement.
GATTCCACTGTGAAGTGCGCGCACGACGGTGCTAAAAGCGCAAAGGAAAGGCGTTATATACGCAATATATGAATATGATAAAAAGGAAAAGGAACAAGGATATGTTGAAGTGACTGTTTATGATTTTGTGCCTAGTTAATATTGTTATATTATTGGTTTTATTGCCACACTACTGGGATTATTCTCACCCCTTCGGGGCTGCTATTTTCCTAAATGGCAGGAGGACATAAAAGCACATGAAGACGTGATGTTTGCTGTTGATTGCTGATGCGTGGATTATTACTATTGTTGTTTGTTTAATTGGATGACTGTAATGATTAATGTTTTGGTACTCTTGGACGACTGTAGTCTTAATCTTCTTTATGTTAGCTTGAACTTTTATGAACAGCAGCTATTTTGGAAAACCTTTATGAAAAGAATTTAAGTGCTGAAAATTTTTATACGGATTTGTATACTGCTGTGAGGTTCCTTGTTAGCTCATGTGACGTTAACGACTCTAATTCCGCTTAGCGAACGACTCTCTTGGATGCATACAAGGGAGGGCGTTACACTAATTGGTATCAGAGCAGTTTGGTCCATGGATTTGCGTGTGTTTGATTGAATTGATTGTTGATTGTGCTTATCTGCTGGTTGACTGTCTAAATGTGCTATAGTTTAAGTATATGTATTAGCTAGTATAGTTAGATTGGTAGGACTGTTCTGTGATAAGACACGGAGGCATAGCTAACTTGTCCGAATTGAACTCGAGTACCTACTTGGGACTGCTGCCATGAATAACTTGCGGTGAGCCTGATCAACTCATTTCCTGATATTGTGAGTGCAGAATCATGGCGGGTGGTCGCGGTTCAACTCGGGGAAGGACTGGGGATGCGGAAGAGGATCTTATCACTACCATTGGGGGACTGGCAACATTCATCCAGAATATGAGCCAAGAATGGCGCGACCATAGGCAACAGAATCAGAACCCACCCCCACTGCATGAAAATGCAGAAGAAACTGCCCGTCGGAGGTTGAAAGACTTCCGCAACTTCCAACCACCTACTTTTGAGGGTGAAGACAACCCTGAGGCTGCAGCAAAGTGGCTGCAGATGATCGAGCACATTTTCGAATGTATGGCATGCCCGGAAGCGCAGAAGACTGATTACGCGTCGTACCAGCTGATGGGAGAAGCTTTAACATGGTGGACTGGTGCGAGGGCTCTGCTGAGAGCTCAGGACGTGGAACTAACATGGGCCGTGTTCAGACAAGTATTTCTGGATAAGTATTTTCCTAAGGCAATGAGAAGGATGAAGCACACTGAACTGCTGTCGCTCAGGCAGGATAACATGACGGTCAATGAGTATATTGCTAAATTTGGGCAGCTGATCGAGTACGCCAACTTTGACCGGAACATTTATGATGAAGAATGGCAGGTGGAGAAGTTCGAGAGCGGATTGCATCCGGAAATCCGCAAGCTCATCTTAACGACGGCTAATCGTACACTTCCGGAACTCATCAACCAGAGTCGTCAGGCAGAAGGAATCATTCTGGAGGCCAAGAACTTGAACAAGCCACCACCACAATTCCACGGAGGAAATCGAGCAGGCAGATTCTTCAGGACGGCACCTGGTAGGGGTCGAGGCAGAGGTACGCCGTTGCAGGCGCGGCCTGGAAATTTTAAGAGAAACTATACGGTGGGTCAATCGTCGACTGGACGTCAGGGCGCGACTGTTTGTGCCACATGTGGAAAGAATCACTTTGGAGTCTGTTGCAAGAACAACAATGCATGTTTCAGATGCGGCCAGCAAGGTCATTTTGCGTACAAATGCCCCCAGAACGCTGATCAACAGCCTCCGCAAGCTCGGGTGTTCACATTGGATGCAAATGAAGCGCAGAAGTTTCCCAACCTGATCAAAGGTAATGTCACTTTGAATGGTCACCCAATTTCTGTTATCTTTGATTCTGGAACGTCTGGCTCTTTTATGGCAAAGCATACTGCCTTGAGAATAGGCATCACCCCAACCCCGTTACCTTATGAGTTACACATCAGCACGCCTACTGGAGGATCGTGCACAGCCTCAGAGATCTGCAGAGGTGTTATCTTGCAGTATGAAGGAAACACGTATACAGTTAACTTGGTGGTCCTGCCGGTATTCAACTTCGATGTGATTATCGGTATGGACTGGTTGACGGAAAACGGGATAACTTTGGACTGTCGAGCGGGGAAAGTCGTTGTTCCTGCGAAGGATGGTAATTTTCAACCTTTCTCTCTCATTTCTTTATTGCAAGTTAGAAAAGAGCTCCGCAAGGGAGCAGCAGGATATCTTTTGTCGATCGAGGCTGAGACCTCGGTTGACAATCAAATTCAGAATGTACCTGTAGTTAGAGAATTCGAGGAGGTATTCCCGGATGAAATACCTCGATTGCCTCCTCATAGGGAAATAGAATTTTCGATCGAACTTGTTCCTGGAGTTGGACCAATCTCCATTGCCCCGTATCGTATGGCGCCGTTGGAACTGCGTGAGTTGAAGAAGCAGATAGAAGAGCTTTTGGCAAAGGAATTTATCAGACCGAGTACTTCCCCATGGGGTGCTCCAGCCATCTTGATTAAGAAGAAGGATGGAAGTTTACGTCTGTGCGTAGATTACCGACAGCTGAACAAAGTAACGGTGAAGAATAAGTATCCGCTACCGAGGATCGACGATTTGATGGACCAGTTGAGAGGAGCCAGAGTCTTTTCCAAGATAGATTTACGATCGGGATACCATCAGATCCGGGTCAAACCGGAGGATATTCCGAAAACCGCTTTTAGGACTCGTTATGGGCACTACGAATATCAGGTGATTCCATTCGGACTTACGAATGCTCCAGCGGTATTCATGGACTACATGAACCGCATCTTCCGCCCGTTCCTTGATCAGTTTGTTATTGTGTTTATCGACGATATCCTGATTTACTCAGCTAATGAAGAGCTGCATGCGGAACATCTGAGGATTGTCTTGCAAGTCTTGAAGGAGAAGCAGTTGTACGCGAAATGGTCGAAGTGCGAGTTTTGGCTTAAAGAGGTCCAGTTTCTGGGCCATGTCATTTCATCAGAAGGTATCGCGGTGGACCCCAGCAAGGTTGAAGCTGTTATGAATTGGGAACGACCCAAGACTGCCACCGAAGTAAGAAGTTTCTTAGGTCTTGCTGGATACTATCGAAGGTTCATCCAGAATTTCTCCCAGATAGTGCAACCCCTTACTCGTCTCACTCGGAAGGATAAGCCTTTTGAGTGGACTGAAGCCTGTGAAGAATGTTTCTTGGAGCTAAAGAGTAGATTGACGAGTGCTCCCGTACTCACGATTCCGGATCCTACCCGAAGGTTCGAAGTATACTGCGATGCGTCGCTGAAAGGACTTGGATGCGTGTTGATGCAGGATCGTATGGCGGTAGCTTACGCATCTCGACAACTAAAGCCTCACGAAGAAAATTATCCTACGCACGATTTGGAGTTAGCAGCTATAGTGTTCGCACTTAAAATCTGGAGGCACCACTTGTATGGTTCGCAGTTTGACGTGTTCAGCGATCATAAGAGTTTGAAGTACTTGTTCGATCAGAAGGAGCTGAATATGCGGCAACGTCGGTGGATGGAATTTCTGAAAGACTACGATTTTGAACTTAAATACCACCCGGGAAAGGCAAACGTGGTAGCTGACGCCCTGAGTAGGAAGACTCTACACACTGCAACTCTGATGATGGAAGAATTGAAGTTGTTTGAGGCCTTTCGAGACTTGAACTTATCGGTAGACGAGAGAGGAAGTAGCATAAGATTGGGAAATATAAAGGTGGAGAATGAATTGATCAGTAGAATTAAGGAGGCTCAGAAGGATGAAGAGTTAGTCCGCGAGTTGGTTGGTAACCAAGAGGTAGTAAAGGACGAGAATGATGTTTGGAGATTCCAAGGACGGCTGGTTGTGCCGAATGAAGAGTTGAAACAAGAAGTTTTACAGGAGGCTCACAAGGGTAAGTATGCAGTTCATCCTGGATCCACGAAGATGTACCATGATTTGAAGACCTCGTTTTGGTGGCCGGGTATGAAGCGTGATATTGCGGAGTATGTATCTCGGTGCTTAACTTGTCAGAAGGTGAAGTACGAACATCAGAAACCGTCGGGACTCCTTCAACCTTTGGAGATTCCCGAATGGAAGTGGGACAGTATTGCGATGGATTTTGTAGTTGGACTTCCTCGGACGCGAGAAGGATATGATTCTATCTGGGTGATTGTTGATCGTTTAACGAAGTCAGCTCATTTCTTACGTGTTAGAACCACATATGATACAGAGAGGCTTGCTAGAATTTATCTGCAGGAGATTGTGAAACTGCATGGAGTTCCTACAAGTATTGTCAGTGATCGTGATCCCAAGTTTACATCTAAGTTTTGGGAATCCTTTCAAAGAGCATTAGGGACCCAATTGAGGTTGAGTACTGCTTATCATCCGCAGACCGATGGACAGACGGAACGCACCATTCAAGCTTTAGAGGACATGTTGCGAGCATGTGTTATGGAGTTAGGAGGCAGCTGGGATAGTTATCTTTCGTTGATTGAGTTTGCTTACAACAACAGTTACCACTCCAGTATTCAGATGGCACCGTATGAAGCTCTGTATGGGAGAAAATGCAGATCCCCTTTATGTTGGGCTGAAGTGGGAGAGCGAAGTATGTTAGGACCTGATCTAATTCAAGAAACATCCGAACAGGTAAAGAAGATTCGGGAGAATATGCAGCGGGCTCAGGCCAGACAGAAGAGTTATTACGACAAGCGTCATAAGCCTCTATCTTTCGAAGTCGGAGACCATGTATTTTTGAGAATCACACCTACATCGGGACTCGGAAGGAGAATGGGAGTTAAGAAGTTAAGTCCACGGTACTTAGGACCGTATCTGATCATGGACCGGATTGGAGAGTCCGTATACCGGTTGGCTTTACCACCCAATCTGTCAGGAATTCACAATGTATTTCATGTGTCTCAGCTACGGAGGTATCTCTCTGATCCATCTCACGTGTTACAGCCGGAAGAAGTGGAACTAAAGGAAAATCTGACTTATCAAGTACAACCGTTCCAAATTCTTGAAAGATCCGTCAAGCGACTCCGTTCCAAAGAGATTCCGTTGGTGAAGGTATTATGGAACAACAGATCGGCAGCTGAAGCCACTTGGGAGCGCGAGGACGACATTCAGAAACGCTATCCAGAACTGTTTAGCTCTTAAGTAAGTTTATTTTGCGGACAAAATTCCTATTTGGTGGGGAGAGTGTAACATCCCGCATAATTAGTAGAATACATAAGTACTATATGTATAGAATTCGGACGTATGGTTTATGTGTAATGGCTTGTGAATTGTTTGACCTTTATCCCTTGAATAAGACTAAGGTAACTAATTAAATTAAATCTTAGGAAGATACATATGTAGTCATGTGAAATTAATCTTATGAGTAATGTGAGTGTGTGTTAGAAGGCATTAGTGTTTGGATGTGGGCTAGTGTGTGTGTGGACTTGTTACTATTGGATTTGTGATTGGATCCTTTTGTGTGTGTGGCCAATGGCCCAAGGATGGCTTGTGGATCCATCAAATTCAGCCCAAGGTTGTGTCCACCCTTATCTCCCCTAAGCCTTGTCCAACTAAGGTGTCTTGTGTATCAAGTAACTCTCACATGGCAAAGGTAATTCCCACTCATTTATGCGCACAAGAAGGTGAGTAACACTTAGAAAAAAATCTGCCAATTTCCTTATTGTTGACCGCCACCTCACCTTGACCTTTGCACACTTGATTTCAATTTTATTGCATGGAAGACACATGTGCAATTTAGCATGATTTTAGGCTGCATACTTCTCCATTTAGGCGCACATGGAGGGGCCTTGGTGCAGATTTTTCTTATGACACAAAACTGCCTAACTTGTTGACTTGGAGAACCCTCTTGCACTTCCATCATGAGACTGCATTGTGCAGATTTTTGGCAAGCTTTTGCAGCCCATCATGAGTCAAACCTGCCCTTGCTTCCACATGCATCATAAGTAGGATCTTGGGGCTGCATCTTCATCATTCTATGCGCACAAGACAGCCCCAAAATCAGATTTCTTGGCTGCCACAAAGCTGTCTTGCTTGTGGACTTAGTGAACCTCCCTCACACCTCACTTTGTGCGCATGGCTTGGCCATTTGTGCAAGAAAAATTCTGACTTAGAAGCCTACTCAGATCTGAATCATCTTCTCCCCTCCTTGCATGTGAATAGAGTACTTTAGAAGCAACCTTGTGTGCAGCCCCATCTCCTCAAGTAATCAGGTTTTTCATAATGCTTAATCATGCCACTTCTCCTCACCTTCCCTTTAAATTTGCGCATAGGAAGGGGCTGGCCACATGTGATAGTGCAGCCAACATCTCCTCCTCCTCCTCCTCTTCACTCTCTCTAGCCGCACCAACAAGCTTCCTTGGAGCAAGAAGACTTTGCCAAGCCAACTCCCTCTTTCCCTCACCTCAACCGTGACCATACACCTAGTTAGTGCAAGCCTTGTTCCTCAACCTTGAAGCTGTCCTAGTGTGTTCATCCTCACTTTGTGTGCGCATTGATCCTCTCTTGGGAGGGTGGACTTGTTGTGAAGTAGAGCTAGAAGGGTGTGGTGAAGTGTGTGCTACAAGAGGTAGGCCTTGAACTTAGAACTCTTTCTTTGTGTAGCCATGTAAGTGTGCTTGAATGTCTCCTTGTATATGTTTTGCTTTGGATCCTTGGTTGAGCATGATAAAAGTATAAGTATGGAGCCATTTCATGATGATTGTATGCATGAGTTGTAGAGTAAAAGTCTCATGGTCATGCTTAAAATTATATGCCACTGTTTTGTATGATTAGGCCACTGTTTTAAAGAGAAATATGCCACTGTTTCCCTAAGTATGTGCCACTGTTTTGATGATAAAAGGCTCACTGTTTCGGTCCCTCAAGATCACCATTATATGCCACTGTTTCTGCACATTACATGCCACTGTTTCTGCACATATATGCCACTGTTTCTGCACATTACATGCCACTGTTTCTGCACATATATGCCACTGTTTCTGCACATTACATGCCACTATTTCTGCACATAAAATGCCACTGTTTCTGCACAATACATGCCACTGTTTCTGCACATTATATGCCACTGTTTCTGCACATTATATGTCACTGTTTCTGCACATTATATGCCACTGTGTCTGCACATATATGTCACTGTTTTAGTGCTCCTTAAGCCACTGTTTTTATGCATGAAATGCCACTGTTTTACTCATCAAATGCCACTGTTTCTATGCATAAAATGCCACTGTTTTAGTCATGAAATGTCACTGTTTCCATGCTTAAAATGCCACTGTTTTTATGCATAAAAGGCCACTGTTTTAGTCATCATATGCCACTGTTTTTATGCATAATGTGCCACTGTTTTAGTCATCATATGCCACTGTTTGTATGCATAATATGCCACTGTTTTAGTCATCATAAGCCACTGTTTTTATGCATAAAATGCCACTGTTTAAGTCATTCCATGCCACTGTTTTTATGCATAAAAGGCCAATGTTTTAGTCATCATATGCCACTGTTTTTATGCCTAGTATGCCACTGTTTTAGTCACCATATGCCACTGTTTATATGCATAAAATGCCACTGTTTTTATGCATAAAATGCCACTGTTTTAGCCATAATATGCCACTGTTTCAATGTCCAAAAACCAAGATTTATGCCACTGTTTTGGAAGTCCAAAGTGCCACTGCTTCTGTTTTAAAAACGTCACTGTTTCTGTTTAAAACGTCACTGCTTTGCTGCTGTAAACACTGCTGTATGCTCACTGTTTTGCTGCTGTAAACACTGCTGTATGCTCACTGTTTTGCTGCTGTAAACACTGCTGTATGCTCACTGTTTTGCTGCTGTAAACACTGCTGTATGCTCTCTGTTTCTGCTGTAAATAGCCACTGTAAATGATTAGTTGTAATTGATTTAGGTGCGCTTAAGAAGTGAGATACTTCGCTGCTGTTTGGTAATATTTAAGGCACGCAACGGTAAGTGTCAGGCGATGATGCCTAATGTGACTATTGACTACTGGTATAGAATTGTGACATGATGCTCCATATGCCGTAAAAATATTATGTTCCATTATAATGAAAGGAAACTGCCAAAAATATGCCGTGATGGCTATATGACTATGAGGTAAAGACGTTATGTGGCAGCATAACGCATATGAAAGGTATATAAGCATGCATCTTACAGCATACCGCATTTTTACGCCTGGTGTGTGAAAGCATAGCATGACATGCATGTAACATGATCATATAGGCCTTGTTTTAGAATAGTTATGTACAGGACCATGTGTTTGAGCAAGCATCATATAGGCATCCCCAAGGTACCGGGGTATGGGACACTTGGCATCAGTCCGCATAGGCCCACAGATGGAATCCACATGGAGCTCAGGTGCCAAGGGTATATTTGATTCCACTGTGAAGTGCGCGCACGACGGTGCTAAAAGCGCAAAGGAAAGGCGTTATATACGCAATATATGAATATGATAAAAAGGAAAAGGAACAAGGATATGTTGAAGTGACTGTTTATGATTTTGTGCCTAGTTAATATTGTTATATTATTGGTTTTATTGCCACACTACTGGGATTATTCTCACCCCTTCGGGGCTGCTATTTTCCTAAATGGCAGGAGGACATAAAAGCACATGAAGACGTGATGTTTGCTGTTGATTGCTGATGCGTGGATTATTACTATTGCTGTTTGTTTAATTGGATGACTGTAATGATTAATGTTTTGGTACTCTTGGACGACTGTAGTCTTAATCTTCTTTATGTTAGCTTGAACTTTTATGAACAGCAGCTATTTTGGAAAACCTTTATGAAAAGAATTTAAGTGCTGAAAATTTTTATACGGATTTGTATACTGCTGTGAGGTTCCTTGTTAGCTCATGTGACGTTAACGACTCTAATTCCGCTTAGCGAACGACTCTCTTGGATGCATACAAGGGAGGGCGTTACATACGTGGTCAAAAGGTCTACCCGGTCAGACACTTTAATGACACGTGTCATCTCCACACTGGTCCACGTATTTCGCTACATAGTGTAGCGAAATACGTGGACAAAAAGTTCAGCCCGGTCAGACACTTTAATGACACGTGTCAGCCACACATATTTCGCTACACAGTGTAGCGAAATATGTGGCAACGGTCACCTGCTCCTCTGCGCATGTCAGCCACATGTCGAGCCACCACTATTTCGCTACTCTGTGTAGCGAAATATGTGGCAACGGTCACCTGCTGCACTGGGCATATGTGACACGTGTCAGACATGCACATAATTCGCTACACAGTGTAGCGAATTATGTGCATTTTTTTTTGGGAAATCATTATCTCATTTTACATGAGATAACTCTCTCATGTTATCTCACATCAAAAATTGTGCCACCATTTTTTCTTTTTTCTTTTTTTATATAAATGGTGGGCCCCACCACATTATGTGTCTGTTGTAGGAGATAACTATCTCCTACAACATGAGAAAATAGAATCCCTTTTTTTTTCTACTTAAACCCTGCGTCCCCACCCCTTCCCCCACCATTCTCTCCTCTCCTCTCATATTCTCCATCTCTCTAACTATTTCCTCTCTCTAAAATTTTTCTCTCTCTAAGTTTTTTCTCTCTCAAGAAGGTTAGTCTCTCTTTTCATTTTTATTTTTTTGTTGCTTTTATAATATGTTTGTTTAATTAATTATGTTTTATAAATATGATATATTATTTTATATTTACACTTGCATGAATAGGTTAGTATATATGTTACATTATTTAGTGTTTAGGATTGAAACTTTAGGTTAGTAAATATGTTATATTATTTAGTGTTGATATTTGAAACTTTAGGTTAGTGAATGTGGTGTATTATTTAGTGTTGATATTTAACACTTTAAATATTTGAAACTTTAGGTTAGTGAATGTGGTGTATTATTTAGTGTTGATATTTGAAACTTTAGGTTAGTGAAACTTTAGTTTAGTGAAACCTTAGGCTAGTAAAATGTGTTAATATTATTTAATGTTGATATTTTAGCCATTAGGTTAATAGTTATGTTAATTTATTTTACGCATAAATGAATGGTTAGATTAGGCGTACATAATTAAAATTTGTAATTAATTTATAATCTTGGTAATTACGTGAATTTATATTAACGTATAAAAGCTTAGGTGTAATTAATTTAATCTTTTATTTATTCTCTAATTTTTTAAAAGATTTTTTAATATTGGCATTTGAAACCTTAGGTTAGTAAATGGGTTAATGTATTTTACGCATGATTGATTAGGTGTAAATAATTTAAGTTTGATATTAATGAATTTTTAATTTAATAATTTATAAATATTGTTGATATTTTAGCCAATTGGTTAATAGTTATGTTAATTTAATTTACGCATAAATGAATGGTTAGATTAGGCGTACATAATTAAAGTTTGTAATTAATTTATAATCGTTAATAATTGTGCTTATTTTTTAATCTTGATTTTTAAAACCTTGGGTTGGTAATTACGTGAATTTATATTAACGTAGGTCTAATTAATTTAATCTTTAATTTGTTGTCTACTTTTTTTAAAATATTTTTTAATATTGGCATTTGAAACCTTAGATTAGTAAATGGGTTAATGTATTTTACGCATTATTGATTAGGTGTAAATAATTTAAGTTTGATATTAATGAATTTTTAATTTAATAATTTATAAATATTGTTGATATTTTAGCCATTAGGTTAATAGTTATGTTAATTTAATTTACGCATAAATGAATGGTTAGATTAGACGTACATAATTAAAGTTTGTAATTAATTTATAATCGTTAATAATTGTGCTTATTTTTTAATCTTGATTTTTAAAACCTTGGGTTGGTAATTACATGAATTTATATTAACGTAGGTCTAATTAATTTAATCTTTTATTTATTGTCTAATTTTTTTAAAATATTTTTTAATATTGGCATTTGAAACCTTAGGTTAGTAAATGGGTTAATGTATTTTACGCATGATTGATTAGGTGTTAATAATTTAAGTTTGATATTAATGAATTTTTAGATATGGAGCATGATTCGCCACCTTGCCCAGTGTCTCCACGCAGTGTGATTGATCATGGGCCTTCAGATAAGACGCTCTTAACTCTACAGGATAAACATATATCCACACATGTGTGGAACACTTGTGAGGATCAGGATCCTGATGATCGGGTGATTAATGTGCGACATGCGGTGACGCATGATCACGAGGACATTTCGGAGGAGATTACGCTATGGCTGAGGCAGGCTGGCTTTTACCATATTGCGCGCTTGCGCAATCATAAGGTTAGTGATTTTTTATTGTATCATTATATCTTGACTTTGGAATATGGCATTGTGATAATAATATTTTTATTGATGCTTTTGCCCACATATTTTTATGATTTCAGATAGATCATGCCCTTGTGTCTGTGCTTGTCGAGCGTTGGCGCCTAGAGACAAGGACATTTCACATGAGGATGGGTGAGGTCACCATTACCCTAGAGGATGTGCATCATCTGCTAGGTTTGCCCACTGATGGTCAGGTTGTGTCCGGGCGCCACGGACGACATCCTTTTAAGTATTTGGTCCGTGACTACTTAGGCGTTGAGCCACAGCCTGGTAGGGAATTGTCTGGGGGCTTATTGGGTCTGCACTTCTTACGACAGAGGTTTCGCCATTATGCACCCCATGCAAACACCGAGGTGGACCGGATGAGATATACTTGCGCTCTAATTTTGCGTATACTCGGGGGGACCCTTTTTGTGGACACTGCTTCTAGCTTCGTTCCTGCGAGGTATTTGACGTATTTGGATAATTTCCAACGGTGTGGAACTTATAGTTGGGGCTCTGCAGTTCTTGCCATGTTATATAAGGAATTGTGCAAAGTGACTGACAGGAGACGTTCTGACATGGGTGGTTGTGCACTATTATTGCAATTATGGGCGTGGACTAGATTCCCGCCTATCTCTCCTGGGATACCCGCAGTCACTGATGAGGAGGCTGCTTATGGACACAAGTAATTGCACTGTTGTCATTTGTAAATTATTCAAATAGATATGTCTGTTAATATTTGAATAATTATTGTATGGTATTAAATGTCGTCTTTTTGTTGCAGGTTTAACTTTTATGTGCAACGGCAGACTGTGTGTTCACACATTCGCAAGTACCGACATCGTCTAGACGTTATGCGCAGACGTGAGTTTTGTTTGGTTTCATAGGTAATCCACCTCCTTCTGACACCGCCCGCAGATGGATCGCTGTCTGTCCACTTATTTGTTACCAGGTCGTGGTATATCAGCAGCCCGATCAAATTCTACGACAATTTGGATTTCAGCAGCCTATTCCACATACTCCGATTAGTTGTCTTGACCTATTGACGATTTCCATTACTGGTAAGACAGACGTAGACTAGAGGGAGAGACATGCATTCTTTATCGCTCAGAGGGAGGATAGGGATTCTCTGGGACTACAGGACCTTTTTCCTCTTCCGCAAAATGATGACGGCCATCTATCTGTTAACAGTGAGTATATGGGGTGGTATCATAGAGTGACCTGTCGATGGATGACCCGCAGGGCTGCGATTGCGATGCACGTGGTATGTTGTAATACTATTGAATTGTGCTTTTTTAAAAATTTTTATAGTCGCTAACAAATTTAAACATGTATGTCCTACGGGCTGATCGCACGGAGACAGTGGTCCATATGGCTTCGCCAGAGGGTCGGGAATCGTTCTTTATGGATCAGATTTATCACGAGGCACTCAGGGCCCTTGCCGCGTGTGATGATATGAACAGATTGACAGATCCTGGCGAGCCCGCAGCCCAACCGGTGGTACGTAATATGGAGGACCCGCCGCCTGACCAGCGTCGTAGTCGACGTGCGCGTTATGAGGGCCTGCCGCTTCACCATACCACACCTCCGGTTGCTGATACACCACATGTTGTCCCTGCCATGCCTCCCCGTCCCGCCGGCATGTATTATTCCCCTGGATTTCTAGCTGGTCCTTCACAACAGTATTGGTGGCCACCCAGCCTGGGTTTCATGCTACACAGTATCCACCCTGGCCGACAGCGCAACCTATGGGACAATATGTATTTCCATCTCAGCCGTATCCTATGTATACAGGCGGTAGTAGTTCACAACCTCCGCAGGGTTTAGATTTATTCCCAGATTACTACAGGCCAACTACTGATCCTGGCGAGCCATCATATGCACATGCTCCGGTGCTTGCCACTCCGACAGCCTACTCGACGAGTTTCTTGCAGTCACCACATTCACAGCCATTCGGAGAGTTTTCTGCAGGATTTGGCCGATGTTATGGGAGAGGCGGCTGATGATCCCCCTATTGTTGCCGGTGGTGGCGATGATCCTGGTCATGCGCAGGCGGCACATGGCAATGATCCCGGTGCTGATGCAGTTGTTGGTGGTGATGGTGTTGATGCTGAGGGGATTAGGCGAAACCCCATTCGTCAAGCCAGGTTAACTTGTATGCTGTCACCATTTGACCATGATACGACTAAATGCGCGGGGTATCATGCTCGACAGCACTGATGTGTTATTTTGTTTTGTTTGTCTGTATTTAGGTTGAGTTTGTTTCATGTCGATGGACTGTTGACTCTTATTTACATATATTTTGCACTTGGGTTGGAGACTATATTTTTACACATATGATGCATTATTTATAATTACAGTTATGTTCCTATCGGCTTGACTGATTAAAATATTAAACGACGGTACTAAATATTATAACAAGGCACACATGAAGTACATCACTACTATAACATAATTATGCATATAATAAAAACTTAAACTGATTCACTGTTGTGGTTGTTGTCGCGAAGGACAATGGCGTTTATTATGCCCAACCTGCCTACAATAACCGCACCTTGTTCGAGTAATTGCGCCTTCACGAGAATCCATTTCATTGTGAATACGTGTACTTCTAGGCCTTCCCCGTTGACGTTTCATGGACACATCTGGTATAACTGTTGCACGTGCAAATGGCGGTATAAAATCCTCGTTACCAATTGGATACCATTGAGCCGAATAAATTTCACATTGATTCTTGGCACTGTATGCAGGGTCTATGTACAGTGTGGGATCGTGATGTGTCGATGTAGATGCCGCAATGACATGGCTACAGGGGAACCTGAAAGCAGTGAACTCACCACACTGACATGTACGGTCAGATAACGAAACCGACCATTTCTTACCTTCGCGATGAGTACGTACATTATATGACTCTTGCACTTCAAATCTTGTCTGTTGCACGTCATAAGAAGTTACGTAATGTGTCCTGGCCTTATCTTGATTGTCCACATATAGTCGCCACATGACTTTGGAGAAGCGATTACCTCTCTCAAGCTTCTCACGGGCTTCTTGTCCGTGCTTTAAAAAATATGCCACCAGTCTACTGTAAGTTATACGCACAAGTGAGGCGATTGGAAGGTTTCGCGCCCCTTTTAGAACTTTATTAACACACTCTGACAGATTTGTTGTCATATGACCAAATCTTCTTCCTTGTAGATCGTAAGAGATGCTCCACTTCTCTTTCGGGATGCGATCAATCCATTCAGCTATTTGAGGGCTTGTTTCTTTAAACTTCTCTAAACCAGCATCAAAGTCCAAGCGCGATGTTGTATATCCTACACATTTAACACAAAAAACATTACTATTGGTGGTCCATTGTACCAATCAGACAAATTGAAAACATACCTAACTTCTTCAACTGCTTCTTCAACATGATATTCTTGAACTTGTGATTGAAATTACTTGCCACGTGGCGAAGGCAATACACATGGTATGCCTGTGGTGGAGACCATCCTAGATCAACATTGTTCACTGCAGCAGAGATTCCCGCATGCCTATCAGAAATCAGACAGATTCCGGTTTTTTGCGTAACATGTATTCGACTAAGTGCTAAGAACCACGACCAGTTGTCAGTATTTTCTGCAGACACGATAGCGAATGCGATTGGAAGAATGTAATTGTTGCCATCCATTGTTGTAGCAATCATTAGGGTCCCGCGATATTTGCCATATAGATGGGTTCCATCGATCATGATTATTGGCTTGCAATAATTGAATGCTTCACAACACTGTTTAAATGTCCAAAACACCCTTCTGAATACCTTGTGAGCTTGGTCTAGGCAACCATTAACGAAATGGTCACGCAAATCCAGCTTATAGGCGGATCCGGGAGAAAAATGTAGCATGTAATCCAGCCACCTAGGTAAGAACGCATACGACTCGTCCCAGTCACCAAATACTTTCACAATAGCCTTTTGCTTTGCCTTCCAAGCCTTCCTATACGATATATGGAATCCAAGGATAGTAGCGATCCTTTCTTGGATAAGCCCAATTTTGACACTGGGCTCCTCTCTTATCATTTCTGTTTATGCGGTCAAACAACACGGTATTAGTCAACAGCATACAAAGTCTCTATAAATTTAAAAGCAATAACTCTACGCACCTAAGATCAATGAATAAATGAGATTTGATTCCAACTGCTTGTGATCTTGGGTAATAGACTGACTAGCACATGTGTGTTCGTTATTCCATACGCCTATCACCCATTCGCTGCCACCTTTTTTTTGGTATGCTCTCATCCTCATTGGACAACCGGCGTTATGATCTTGACAAACCATAATCAACCTTTTCGTATCACTTTTCAGTACGACTGTTGTGCGATGATTTGTCATACAATATTGTTTAATTGCCATCTGTACATCTTGCTTGGTGTCAAAGATTTGGTCCTTATATAGCGCATCGCCGAACTTCCAGTTAGGTATTTGTGCTCCATTCATATCATCAACTTCTTGATCTGGATATTCCCAATTAACATTCGTGAAATGGCTAATTCCAGACCAAAATGGTACATTATCATTTCCTGCATAATAACAAGTCCAAAACCCCAATATTAATGTGGTTTTAATATGATATCAGATTTTTTATTATAAAGCATTAATGGTTACGTACCTGCAACAAGAGGATCTTGCATTCCGACAATGCCTGGAGATGGAATTGGTTGTGCAATAGCATTAGAAGGACAACAATCAAAATCACCATCGACATCCGTATCCGATGACTCGCTATCCGGAACAAGACCTTCATCACGCTCGTCCTTGGAACTATCTGTACGCCAAGATGGATCGTTCATGTTACGGGCGGGAATTCTTTCGTCTAAAATTTCTTGAGTTGTTGGTGCAAGCGTGGGGGACGCGACCTCATCTTCCGGATTATCCATTGGCACCATGTTTATGGCGATGATGTCAGTGCATGGATTGCTCGGTTGACTGCTGGATTGTCCACCGTAATTTACTTCTGCATACAATTCAACAAATCTTGACTCGCCATGTTCAGAAGTGCTTGCATCTACTACTAACGTTACATCTTCATCATCGACAATTTCAACACCAACCCATTGCACGGGGTTTCCCGAGGCACATCTAGCGGTCAACCGAGCAAGAGTTTGACCACGTTGTAATCTCAACTTTTTGTATATTAACTTCTTCGGCTCGTGAAGATTGCATCTTGGACTCATGCGAAACATTTTTGCATCACCTTCAAATACTTGCCCGTTTGGCCCAAAGTATTTTCTCCCATTATAATAAACAGTAGCTATTATATCATTCCTACCATCACTCATCTTACAAAAATAGAAAAACAATGAAGATTCAAGAAATACAAAAATAGTAAAACTTACATAAAAGGAAACCTTTGGCAGTGGAGAATCACACCCGAAATGGAGTGATTTATACACCTGGCCATAATTCGCTACTCCCCCTAGCGAATTAGGGGGGAGATGACACTTGGCATTTTGTCATAATTCGCTATGACACGTGGCGAAATAGCCACACATAATTCGCTATAGGTTGCAGCAAATTACCTGGGGATTTGACATGTGGCCTGCAATCGAGTTGACATGATTTGACTTGTCTGACACGTATTTCGCTACACTGTGTAGCGAAATACGTGTCCAACCGTTACGTGACACGTGTCATTAAAGTGTATGACCGGGCAGAACTTTTGACCACGTATTTCGCTACACTGTGTAGTGAAATACGTGTCCAACCGTTACGTGACACGTGTCATTAAAGTGTCTGAACGGGCAGACCTTTTGACCACGTATTTCGCTGCACTGTGTAGCGAAATACATGGACCAGTGTGGAGATGACACATCAGCACACATAATTCGCTACAGTCAGTAGCGAATTATCCTGCGTGGCAGTTTGGTATTTTTTACTGTGTGCGTGGCATTTTGGTCAATTATATGATGAACAGTGGCACATTGGTCAAAGTCCCAACTTTTCAACCCACATTTAAGAGGCGGGGGGGGAGGGCCAACCCAATTTTGGTGGGTTGGTGGCGGGTCGGGGCAGGCCGACTCATTTTGCCACCTCTAACAATAAGATAGAACCTCATAACAACCTCACAACAAACTAATGGAGGCCCAACCAGGTAACCCATTATCAATAAGAGTTATCATCGTCAGGTATACACTTTTAGCTCATTTTTACTTCTGTCATCACTGTGCATCCATCCCATGTCTTGGCTAACGTCATATCATTCAGTGCGCAGTGATCTATACACCCTTTATAGAATCTCTCCTATAGATATATGTAAGCGTACAGATCCCACATTGAGCTATCACTCATCGGGTGAACATTCAGGCTACCAGGAATGAACATTGTTGTCGTCTGTGGGAATCAATATTTTGATTCCCACCCAGTAATGGTACATGCGCATAGTGTCGCGAATAATTTTCCACCACCGCTGTCGCCGCCCTTTATGGATGAATAGTGTAAGAACCCGCACCGCTAATTAAGGTAATTAATGAATTAATTATGATAATTAGGGAATGATTCCATAATTGACCTTAATAATTATTATTGGACTTAAATAATTATACTGAGTGAGTAAAAATGCTGAAAGTCGCTTTTCGGAAGAAAAGCGCAGATACCGGTTCTGCTACCCGGTATAAATGCGTACCGGAAAAGTATCCCAGAAAATTATAACGAACGCATGATAATTACTAGAATATTATGTAGGACTTGTTAAACAAGTTTCAAGTCAAAATAATGTAATCTGATGCCAGAACTGATACTGGCTATGGAAAAGCGCGTACCGGAAAGGTGCTCCGAAAAATAAAATAAAAATATGAAAAATCTTAGAAAAATGTCTAGGTCTAGATTCCGAAGTTTGGGATCAAGATCTTTTGCGTAGCTATTAAGGATAATACTGCATGTTTAAGTGGTTTTGGCTATTTATATGCATGTTAAGGGCACAAAACCCTAGGTGCCTCTTTTCCTACGTGAATTCCCTCTGAGTTTGGGAGCCACCTTGCTGACTTGGTGCCTTCTTCACTCCCCTTCATCATTTCTTGAACCTTGAGGCCTTTTCCTTCACATTTCTTCTCCTAAACACTTGAGAGCATGCATGGTGAGGAAGTGTGAGTGTGTACTTCTGAGTTTCCAGCCTCTGTGTGTTGGTGAGGTTGTTGGCCTTGGGTGGTTTGAGGGTTGGAAGCCATAGTTGTGGCATTTTGAGGTCCAAGTGGTGACTTTTGTGTAGAAAGAACCAACCTTTGTGAAGGCATTTTCGTGTGGTGTGAAGTCAGAACCTAGGGAGCTGGTTGTGAGCTCCAAGAGTGTAACAACCCGCACCGCTAATTAAGGTAATTAGTGAATTAATTATGATAATTAGGAAATAAGTCCATAATTGACCTTAATAATTAATATTGGGCTTAGATAATTATACTCAGTGAGTAAAAATGCTGAAAGTCGCTTTTCGGAAGAAAAGCGCAGATACCGGTTCTGCTACCCGGTATAAATGCGTACCGGAAAAGTATCCCGGAAAATTATAAAGAATGCATGATAATTACTAGAATATTATGTAGGACTTGTAAAACAAGTTTCAAGTCAAAATAACGTAATCTGATGCCAGAACTGATACTGGCTATGGAAAAGCGCGTACCGGAAAGGTGCTCCGAAAAATAAAATAAAAATATGACAAATCTTAGAAAAATGCGTAGGTCTAAATTCCAAAGTTTGGGATCAAGATCTTTTACTTTGCTATTAAGGCTAATACTGCGCGATTAGTGGCCATGTGCCTATAAATAGACACACTAAGGCACACAACCCTAGGCAGCCACTATTTTCTACGTAGGAATTAGAGGCCATTTGCTGCCACCCTTCTTCTTCAGCCTTCCTTGCTTGTTTGTCACCAAGTCTTCACCTTTCCTTCTTCATTCACACTCAAAACACTTGGGGAGGGTGAGAGTTAACCTTGGGGCTGCATTGTGGCCATCTTTCTGTGTTCAGGGAGCTGAGTTGGTTAGATGGTGAGGCTGAGTTTGGAGCTTGAGTGATGGTTACCTTGTGGTAGTCATTGTGAGCTTCAAAGTGTCATATTGGGATGCAAGAACCCACCTTGGAGGTGCCATTTTCGTGTTCCTACTTGGTCTGAGTTTGGGGAGCTGTTGGAGAGCTCCTTGGGCACTGTCCATTCTGTTTTTGAGCCTTGGTAAGTTCCCTCACCTTTGATCTTAAGTTTTGATGCTTAAAGTTGAGGTCTTAGCCATGTTTAATGAGTAAACAAGAGGGTATAATGAGTATGAACCTAAAATAGATTAAAAATGCATGCTTTAACGTGTACATGTGTTAAAAGTTGGATCTTTGGGTTGGATATTCACGAAATGCAGAAACTGCATTCTGTCGTGAGATATCCGGATATTTGTCGAACAGATATCCGGATATCAGTATCCGGATATGGTATCCGGATATCCATATTCGGATATGGGACCTGGGTATCCGGATATGTGATATCCGGATATGGCCAGTGTGATATCCGGATATGGCATATCCGGATATGTCCCTTGGGATATCCGGATATACTGGGTTTTTCGAAGAACAGTAGCTGTGCTGTGTGAACAGTAAGCTATTGGGGGTTTGTGGACCCTAGATTAAGGAAGTTGAACTTCTGTAATTAATGAACTAAGTCAGAATCACATGATTAAGGGCTTATGGCTTTGTTGGAAGCCTTAAGACGTAAAACGTAAAGGAAAGGCGTAGTCTTTAAGTTGCATGCTTGTGATGCATAAATATTGATGTATTATTGGTCCATATCAGATTGTGATACTGTTGTTTTTGGACTTGTGAGTGGTTGGACTCTTGGCTTGGATAGCTAGCTTGCAAGGTAAGCTTTCGTGTCTTCGGTTTAGCCATTTTGTTGTTCCACCATGTCCCATGGGGATGGGTTTATGCATGCTGTGTTACATGCTTTAATATTTTGGAAATGCTGTTGAGCTATTTATATGCAATGTGCTTTTATGAGATGCATGTGGTGTCCACCTATACGGTAAGCCTGAGTATGTAGTACATACAAGATGGTGAGGCTGTGGGTGAGGTGCAGGTAGTATCCTTGTACTCATGTAGGTATAGACGTATTCCTACATTTCTCTGGCCAGTAGATTTGTTAAGCACACATGGCATGATTAATTGCTGCATCGCATGATTTTGGAACTTATATTGTAAATACTGTTTTTGAACTTATATTACACATGTAAGTGAGCTTGGGGTGGAGACTCCTTGAGGACCCCTTGTCTTACTGAGATTTCTTGTTAGAGATCTCACCCCACGTTTGGGGACGCTTATTTCAGGATCAGGTAATGTTGAGGGCTCAGGTGGCAGGAGGCCAGAGCTGAGTTGATATTATGATATGCTGTCCTGCTGGATTGACTGCTGTTATGTTTTCCGCTTTGTTTATGTTTTCTGCTGAGTTTATGTTGAGACTGTTATTTGGGCATTGTTGCCTTATTTGGTGAGTATGGGGTTTGTCTATGTCACATGGTTGCATTATTATCTTTTAATTTGATGTTGTAATTAAAGTATCAGGATTTTGACCCAGGCTACGTGTTGTAGTCCTGTGGCTTTAGATACTCACGTATTATTTATATATGAGGTATTCCAGTTAGTTGTCTTGCAATTTACATACAGGCAGTATTTTATGAAATTGATTAAGTAATCAAGTTGGTTAAGTTTAATGACGTCATAATTGAATTAAAGAAAAAGTTATTCCGCATTTTAATTAAGCGTGGCTTAATACGATAGTATGTTAACAATCCGGGTTAACACGGGCTGTTACATTTTATGGTATCAGAGCGCTTTCTAGGGAAAAGCCTGTATGTATTGCAATAACTTAGGATGTGTCGTTGCGTGTCTACTTTGCGTTCTCTCTGATTGGTGTGTGTGATGATAATGCATATGTGACCACATGGCGTGGGCCTGATCAACTCATTCTTTGTGTAACTTGTGCAGAGTCATGGTGCCACCAAGAAGGAACACTAGTACGAGCGAGGATCAATCGGATCCTATCCTGGCTGCATTGGCTGAGGTGCAGGCGGCCCGACTAGCCGACCAGGAAGCCACGAGGTTGGCAAATCAGGCGATGCTGGACGCTGTTCGAGATGCGAACCGGCGAGCCACGGCAGAGGTTCTGGAGGAGAACCGGATGGCCAACATGACTATGATGAGGGTCATGTTGGAGGAGTTGAGGGCTGGTCCTGCTGCTGGCCAGTGTCCTCCACCACCTCCGCCTAGTCAACAGGAGGACACCCAGAGTCAGATGGGTGAGGGCAGTCACTTGACGGGGGCTATGCAGACTATCCCCGTACTTGCTGAGGATCGTGACGAGATCGATCGCCGGCTGAATGCTTAAGCATAAGCCACCTTCATTCGACGGATCATATGATCCCATTGCTGCTGCCAGATGGCTACAGGCGCTGGATAAGATTTTCCGGATCATGCAGTGCACCGATCCGCAGAAGCTGTTGTTCGCCACTTACATGCTGGAGGGCGAGGCTCACGAGTGGTGGACCAACCTTTCTCACATCTACGAGATGCAGGGCCATATGATGACGTGGCCATTCTTCGAGGAGAGCTTTCTGGGTCAGTACTTTCCTTATGACTCACAGGAGAGGAAGCAGGGAGAGTTTGACCGGTTGGTACAGGGCTCGTTGTCTGTCGACGAGTACCTGGCTAAGTTTAATGAGCTGGTCAAGTTCGCTCATTTCCGTATGGCAAGACCGACTCCCGTTTTTCTTGCAGCTAAGTTCCGAAGGGGACTTAATGAGGACATTGCTGGACATCTTGCTGGTTCCGCTTCGAGAGACTTCGGGACGTTGGTTCAGCAGTGCCGCGACATTGAGGACTACTGCCGTGCGAGTCTGGCCAAGAAGGCCAAGATTGAGGTACCACAGAGTACCGACGGTTCCACTACCTGGAAGAACAAAAATTTTGCAAACAAGGGCAAGGGCAAACAGTTGGCGGCTAAGCAAGCGCCAAATCAGTTTAAAAAGACTTTCACTCAGGGGAACACAGCTAGACCTCCTGCTCCCAGATGCTCGGGATGCGGGAAGTCACACTTTGGGCCGTGTTCCACCGGACAGCTGATTTGCTTCCAGTGTGGCAAGGAGGGCCACTACTCCAGAGATTGCCCGACGACGAGAGTTGCTGCAGTGCAGGCTGTGCCATTGCAGATGGTTCCTACTGGGGCACCAGTCGTGCCACCTACTACAGGGCGAGTGTACACACTTGATCGTCAGCAGTCAGACAGAGCTCCGAACCTGGTCAGAGGTACTGTTACCATTGGTGGTTCAGCTGTTGATGTGCTTTTTGATTCCGGGGCAACGCACTCTTTTGTTGCTACCCCTATTGCTGTGGGGCTTGAGTTGCCCAGTGATGTGCTTTCTCCACCGATGCGGGTGACCACCGCCACCGGAGAAAAATGTTTGACCTCCACTGTTCATCGCGATGTAGCGTTTCAATGGGATGGCCGTGACTTCTCGGTAGATCTGATAGGATTGCCGATGGCCAACCTTGAGATTATTCTGGGCATGGATTGGTTGTCCAGAAACTGTGCATTGATTGATTGTTGTGCCAAGAAAGTGGTGATGTCTCCGGGTGGGTCCACAGCCAGTTCCTCACCGTTCATTTCAGTCCTGCAGGCGAGGAGGGCCTTGAGAGCAGGGGCATTTGGCTATGTCATGTTGGGAGGTTTGGTGAGTGGGACACAGGAGGATCTCTCTGGCATTCCTGTGGTGAGGGAATTCCTCGAGGTGTTTCCCGAGGAGATTCCTGAGTTTCCACCACAGAGGGAGATAGAGTTCTCCATTGATTTATTGCCTGGTGTGGGGCCTATCTCATTGGCTCCATACCGGATGTCTCCACCAGAGTTGGCGGAACTGAAGAAGCATATTGAGGAGCTTTCAGCGAAAGATTTCATTCGGCCGAGTGTGTCTCCCTGGGGAGCACCGGTCATTTTTGTGAAAAAGAAAGATGGGACCATGCGGTTGTGCACCGACTACAGACAGTTGAACAAGGTGACAATCAAGAACAAGTACCCTTTTCCACGCATTGATGATTTGTTGGATCAACTCAGGGGTGCTTGCGTGTATTCCAAGATCGACCTCCGGTCCGGTTATCATCAGATACGGGTAAAGCCGGAGGATGTCCCAAAGACAGCATTTCGCTCGAGGTACGGGCATTATGAGTACTTGGTGATTCCGTTTGGACTCACCAATGCACCCGCTGTGTTCATGGATTACATGAACAGGATTTTCCAGCCGTACCTGGATCAGTTTGTGATCGTCTTCATTGACGACATATTAATTTACTCCAAGACGGAGGAGGAGCATACTGAGCACTTGAAGATTGTGTTGCAAGTGTTGAAAGAGAAAAAGCTATATGCTAAGCCGTCGAAATGCGAGTTTTGGCTCAAGGCGGTGAAATTTCTGGGTCATGTGATTTCCGCTGATGGAGTTGCAGTTGATCCTAACAAGATTGAGGCCGTGATGGACTGGGAGAGGCCCAAGACAGTTACAGAAGTGAGAAGCTTCTTGGGTTTGGCAGGGTACTATAGGAGGTTCATAGAGGGATTCTCCAAGATGGTGCTACCGATGACTCGCCTTACCCGAAAGGAAATTCCATTCGTGTGGACACATGAGTGTGAGGAGTGTTTGCAGGAGTTGAAGGAGAGACTGACCACTGCTCCTGTGTTAGTTCTTCCTGATCCTGCGAAACAGTTTGAGTTATATTGCGATGCCTCTGGTAAAGGACTAGGCTGTGTGCTGATGCAGAAAGGGAAAGCGGTTGCTTACGCTTCAAGACAGTTGAAACCTCATGAGGAGAACTATCTGACTCATGACTTGGAGTTGGCGGCCATTGTTTTTGCTTTCAAGATTTGGAGGCATTACCTGTTTGGCATGAAGTTTGCTGTATTCAGTGATCACAAGAGCCTGAAGTATCTGTTTGACCAGAAGGAGTTGAACATGAGACAACGTAGATGGATGGAGTTTTTGAAGGACTACGACTTTGAGTTGAGGTACCATCCTGGCAAGGCCAATGTGGTAGCCGATGCTTTGAGTCGGAAATCCGTGAGCTTATCCAGCTTGATGATGAGCGACTACGAGGTGATCGAAAAGTTCAGAGACTTGAGAGTGAACTCCTTGTTTGGGGGCGCACTGCTCGAAATGGAAACAGCATAAGTGATCAATGAGCTGATGGAAAAGATTAAAGAGGCGCAAGTGCAAAGAGAGTGCCTTGATTATGTGAAGAACCAGGACGGTGTGTCTTGGAACGAGGACGGATTGCTGCTGTTCCAGAAGAGGATTGTTATTCCTCGAGGGCCATTGACCGAGGAGGTTATGGCAGAGGCTCATAAGGGCCGGTTTACTATCCACCCTGGTGCTACAAAAATGTACCAGGACTTAAAGAGAAATTTTTGGTGGCCGGGCATGAAGAAGGAAATAGCGGTCTACGTGTCCAAATGCCTTATTTGTCAGAAAGTAAAGATTGAGCACCAGAAACCGTCTGGTAAACTTCAACCTCTTGAAATTCCACAGTGGAAGTGGGAGAGTATTTCCATGGATTTCGTGGTGGGATTGCCGAGAACTCAGGCTGGTTGTGACTCTATCTGGGTCATAGTGGACAGATTGACCAAGTCTGCCCATTTTCTTCCAGTGAAGGTGACCTTCACTACAGAGCAGTTGGCCAAGCTTTATGTCCGTGAGATTGTGAGGCTTCACGGGGTGCCCGAGAGTATCATCAGTGATAGGGACCCGAAGTTCACATCTAGGTTCTGGGAGGCGTTGCAGGAGGCTTTTGGTACGCAGTTGAGATTAAGTACCGCCTATCACCCTCAGACTGACGGACAGACTTAGCGGACCATCCAGACATTGGAGGACATGTTGAGAGCTTGCACATTGGAGCAGGGATCAGCATGGGATAGGTACCTTCCGTTGGTAGAATTCTCGTACAACAACAGTTTTCATGCTAGTCTGGGCATGGCACCCTACGAGGCGCTGTATGGTAGGAGGTGTCGGACTCCTACCTGCTGGTCTGAGGTTGGAGATAAAGAGCTTTTTGGCTTGGACTTTGTCCAAGATACTACCCAGCAGATCCAGATGATCAGAGAAAAGTTGAAGCAGGCGCAGAATCGCCAGAAAAGCTACTATGATGTCAAGCATCGACCACTGGAGTTCAGTGAGGGTGAGCACGTGTTTGTGAAACTTTCACCTGTCACCGGTGTTGGACGGGCACTCGGAGTGAGGAAGTTGAGCCCGCGATTCATTGGGCCCTACCAGATCCTTGGTAGAGTAGGACCAGTTGCCTATCGACTTGCCTTACCTCCGAACTTAGCCAACATCCACGACGTGTTTCACGTGTCTCAGCTTCGGAAGTACATAGCAGATCCTTCGCACGTGGTGCAGCCGGATGACGTGGAGGTTCGGGAGAACCTAAAGACTCCCGTCGGACCACTCAAGATTCTCGATCGAGGCGAGAAACAGCTCAGAAGCAAGATCATTCCGATGGTCAAGGTGCAGTGGACTGGGCGTAGTCCCGAGGAGTGCACGTGGGAGCGAGAGGATGAGCTTCTACGACAGTATCCCGACTTCCGAGACAAGTATGTTTCTGATTTTGAGGACAAAATCCTTAAAAAGGTGGGGTGAATGTAAGAACCTGCACCGCTAATTAAGGTAATTAGTGAATTAATTATGATAATTAGGAAATAAGTCCATAATTGACCTTAATAATTAATATTGGGCTTAGATAATTATACTGAGTGAGTAAAAATGCTGAAAGTCGCTTTTCGGAAGAAAAGCGCAGATACCGATTCTGCTACCCGGTATAAATGCGTACCGGAAAAGTATCCCGGAAAATTATAACGAATGCATGATAATTACTAGAATATTATGTATGACTTGTAAAACAAGTTTCAAGTCAAAATAACGTAATCTGATGCCAGAACTGATACTGGCTATGGAAAAGCGCGTACCGGAAAGGTGTTCCGAAAAATAAAATAAAAATATGAAAAATCTTAGAAAAATGCGTAGGTCTAAATTCCAAAGTTTGGGATCAAGATCCTTTACTTTGCTATTAAGGCTAATACTGCGCGATTAGTGGCCATGTGCCTATAAATAGACACACTAAGGCACACAACCCTAGGCAGCCACTATTTTCTACGTAGGAATTAGATGCCATTTGCTGCCACCCTTCTTCTTCAGCCTTCCTTGCTTGTTTGTCACCAAGTCTTCACCTTTCCTTCTTCATTCACACTCAAAACACTTGGGGAGGGTGAGAGTTAACCTTGGGGCTGCATTGTGGCCATCTTTCTATGTTCAGGGAGCTGAGTTGGTTAGATGGTGAGGCTGAGTTTGGAGCTTGAGTGATGGTTACCTTGTGGTAGTCATTGTGAGCTTCAAAGTGTCATCTTGGGATGCAAGAACCCACCTTGGAGGTGCCATTTTCGTGTTCCTACTTGGTCTGAGTTTGGGGAGCTGTTGGAGAGCTCCTTGGGCACTGTCCATTCTGTTTTTGAGCCTTGGTAAGTTCCCTCACCTTTGATCTTAAGTTTTGATGCTTAAAGTTGAGGTCTTGGCCATGTTTAATGAGTAAACAAGAGGGTATAATGAGTATGAACCTAAAATAGATTAAAAATGCATGCTTTAACGTGTACATGTGTTAAAAGTTGGATCTTTGGGTTGGATATTCACGAAATGCAGAAACTGCATTCTGTCGTGAGATATCCGGATATTTGTCGAACAGATATCCGGATATCAGTATCCGGATATGGTATCCGGATATGCATATCCGGATATGGTATCCGGATATCCATATTCGGATATAGGACCTGGGTATCCGGATATGTGATATCCGGATATGGCCAGTGTGATATCCGGATATGGCATATCCGGATATGTCCCTTGGGATATCCGGATATACTGGGTTTTTCGAAGAACAGTAGCTGTGCTGTGTGAACAGTAAGCTATTGGGGGTTTGTGGACCCTAGATTAAGGAAGTTGAACTTCTGTAATTAATGAACTAAGTCAGAATCACATAATTAAGGGCTTATGGCTTTGTTGGAAGCCTTAAGACGTAAAACGTAAAGGAAAGGCGTAGTCTTTAAGTTGCATGCTTGTGATGCATAAATATTGATGTATTATTGGTCCATATCAGATTGTGATACTGCTGTTTTTGGACTTGTGAGTGGTTGGACTCTTGGCTTGGATAGCTAGCTTGCAAGGTAAGCTTTCGTGTCCTCGGTTTAGCCATTTTATTGTTCCACCATGTCCCATGGGGATGGGTTTATGCATGCTGTGTTACATGCTTTAATATTTTGGAAATGCTGTTGAGCTATTTATATGCAATGTGCTTTTATGAGATGCATGTGGTGTCCACCTATACGGTAAGCCTGAGTATGTAGTACATACAAGATGGTGAGGCTGTGGGTGAGGTGCAGGTAGTATCCTTGTACTCATGTAGGTATAGACGTATTCCTACATTTCTCTGGCCAGTAGATTTGTTAAGCACACATAGCATGATTAATTGCTGCATCGCATGATTTTGGAACTTATATTGTAAATACTGTTTTTGAACTTATTTTACACATGTAAGTGAGCTTGGGGTGGAGACTCCTTGAGGACCCCTTGTCTTACTGAGATTTCTTGTTAGAGATCTCACCCCACGTTTGGGGACGCTTATTTCAGGATCAGGTAATGTTGAGGGCTCAGGTGGCAGGAGGCCAGAGCTGAGTTGATATTATGATATGCTGTCCTGCTGGATTGACTGCTGTTATGTTTTCCGCTTTGTTTATGTTTTCTGCTGAGTTTATGTTGAGACTGTTATTTGGGCATTGTTGCCTTATTTGGTGAGCATGGGGTTTGTCCATGTCACATGGTTGCGTTATTATCTTTTAATTTGATGTTGTAATTAAAGTATCAGGATTTTGACCCAGGCTACGTGTTGTAGTCCTGTGGCTTTAGATACTCACGTATTATTTATATATGAGGTATTCCAGTTAGTTGTCTTGCAATTTACATACAGGCAGTATTTTATGAAATTGATTAAGTAATCAAGTTGGTTAAGTTTAATGACGTCATAATTGAATTAAAGAAAAAGTTATTCCGCATTTTAATTAAGCGTGGCTTAATACGATAGTATGTTAACAATCCGGGTTAACACGGGCTGTTACAAAGAGCACCTCCATTTTCTGTTTTGAGATTTTGGTGAGTTGTTCAACCTTTGATCATGAGTTTTTGTTGCTTAAAGGTGAAGTCTTTTCATGTAAATGGGTTAAGTAACCAACTGGAATGTTAACCTAAGAGGGTATAAAAATGCATGCTTTAACGTTTTGAAGCATTAAAAATGGAACCTTGGAAGGATATCTTCACGAAATGAAGAAACTGCATTCTGTCGTGAGATATCCGAATATTGATATCCGGATGTGGGTTCTGGGTATCCGGATATGGTATATCCGGATATGGCCAGTGTGATATCCGGATATGGCATATCCGGATATGTCCCTTGGGATATCCGGATATCCTGGGATTTCGCAGAACAGTAGCTGTGCTGTGTGAACAGTAAGCTATTGGGGGTTTGTGGACCCTAGATTAAGGAAGTTGAACTTCTGTAATTAATATACTAAGTCAGAATCATATGATTAAGGGCTTATGGCTTTGTTGGAAGCCTTAAGACGTAAAACGTAAAGGAAAGGCGTAGTCTTTAAGTTAGATGCTTGTGATGCATAATTAATGATGTATTATTGGTCCATATCAGATTGTGATACTGCTGTGTTTGGGCGTAAGAGTGGTTGGACTCTTGGCTGGGATAGCTAGCTTGCAAGGTAAGCTTTTGTGTCCTCGGTTTAGCCATTTTGTGGTTCCACCATGTCCCATGGGGATGTGGTTTATGCATGCTGTGTTACATGCTTTGATGTTTTGGAAATGCTGTTGAGCTATTATATGCAATGTGCTTTTATGATATGCATGTGGTGTCCACCTATACGGTAAGCCTGAGTATGTAGTACATACAAGATGGTGAGGCTGTGGGTGAGGTGCAAGCGGTGTTCCTTGTACTCATGTGGGTTTAGACGTATTCCTGCATTTCTCTGCCAGTAGATTTGATAAACACACATGGCATGATTATCTGCTGCATCGCATAGTTTTGGAACTTATATTGTAAATACTGTTTTTGAACTTATATTACACATGTAAGTGAGCTTGGGGTGGAAGATCCTTGAGGACCCCTTGTCTTACTGAGATTTCTTGTTTAGAGATCTCACCCCACGTTTGGGGACGCTTATTTCAGGTTCAGGTAATGTTGAGGGCTCAGGTGGCAGGAGGCCAGAGCTGAGCTAGACTATCTGTAATTTGCTGACATGATGGATGCTGTTTATTTGACTGTTGTTTATGTTTTCTGCTAAGTTTATGTTGAGACTGTTATTGGGCATTGTTGCCTTATTTGGTGAGCATGGGGTTTGTCCATGCCACATGGTTTGTTAGTGTCTTTTATTTGAAGTTGTAATTAAAGTATCAGGGTTTTGGTCCAGGCTACGTGTTGTAGTCCTGCGACTTAGATACTCACTTATTATTTATATATGAGGTATTCCAGTTAGTTGTCTTGCAATTTACATACAGGCAGTATTTTATGAAATTGATTAAGTAATCAAGTTGGTTAAGTTTAATGACGTCATAATTGAATTAAAGAAAAAGTTATTCCGCATTTTAATTAAGCGTGGCTTAATACGATAGTATGTTAACAATCCGGGTTAACACGGGCTGTTACATTTTTTGGTATCAGAGCACTTTCTAGGGAAAAGCCTGTATGTATTGCAATAACTTAGGATGTTTCGTTGCGTGTCTACTTTGCGTTCTCTCTGATTGGCGTGTATTATGATAATGCATATGTGACCACATCGCGTGGGCCTGATCAACTCATTCTTTGTGTAACTTGTGCAGAGTCATGGTGCCACCAAGGAGGAACCCTAGTACGAGCGAGGATCAATCGGATCCTATCCTGGCTGCATTAGCTGAGATGCAGGCGGCCCGACTAGCCGACCAGGAGGCCACGAGGTTGGCAAACCAGGCGATGCTGGACGCTATCAGAGATGCGAACCGGCGAGCCACGGCTGAGGTTCTGGAGGAGAACCGGATGGCCAACATGACTATGATGAGGGTCATGTTGGAGGAGTTGAGGGCTGGTCCTGCTGCTGGCCAGTGTCCTCCACCACCTCCACCGCCGCCACCGCCTCCACCTCCGCCTAGTCAACAGGAGGACACCCAGAGTCAGATGGGTGAGGGTAGTCACTTGACGGGGGCCTTACAGACCATCCCCGTATTTGCTGAGGATCGTGACGAGATCGATCGCCGGCTGAATGCTTTCCGCAAGCATAAGCCACCTTCTTTCGACGGATCTTATGATCCCATTGCCGCTGCCAGATGGTTACAGGCGTTGGACAAGATCTTCCGGATCATGCAGTGTACTAATCCGCAGAAGCTGATGTTTGCCACTTACATGCTGGAGGGCGAGGCCCATGAGTGGTGGACCAACATTTCTCACATCTACGAGATGCAGGGCCGTGTGATGACGTGGCCGTTCTTTGAGGAGTGCTTTCTGGGGCAGTACTTTCCATATGACTCTCAGGAAAGGAAACAGGGAGAGTTTGACCGTTTGGTGCAGGGTTCGTTGTCTGTTGACAAGTACCTGGCCAAGTTTAATGAGTTGGTCAAGTTTGCTCATTTCCGTATGGCGAGACCGACTCCTGTTTTTCTTGCGGCTAAGTTCCGGAGGGGACTTAATGAGGACATTGCTGGACATCTTGCTGGTTCTGCTTCGAGAGACTTCGGAGCTTTAGTGCAGCAGTGTCGCGACATTGAGGACTACTGCCGTTCGTGTCAGGCCAAGAAGGCCAAGATTGAGGTGCCACAGGGTACCGGCGGTTCCGCTCCCTGGAGGGACAAGAAGCTTGGAAATAAAGGCAAGGGCAAACAGTTGGCGGCTAAGCAAGCGCCAAATCAATTTAAAAGGACTTCTACTCAGGGAAACACAGCGAGACCTCCTGCTCCCAGATGCTCGGGGTGCGGGAAGTCACATTTTGGGCCGTGTTCTACCGGGCAGCTGATATGCTTTCAGTGTGGCAAGGAGGGCCACTATTCCAGAGATTGCCCGACGGCGAGAGTTGCTGCAGTGCAGGCTGTGCCATTGCAGATGGTTCCTACTGGAGCACCAGGAGTGCCACCTACTACAGGGCGAGTATACACACTTGATCGTCAGCAGTCGGACAGAGCTCCGAACCTGGTCAGAGGTACTGTTACCATTGGTGGTTCAGCTGTTGATGTGCTGTTTGATTCCGGGGCAACACATTCTTTTGTTGCTACCCCTATTGCTGTGGGGCTTGAGTTGCCCAGTGATGTGCTTTCTCCACCGATGCGGGTGACCACCGCCACCGGAGAAAAATGTTTGACCTCCACTGTTCATCGCGATGTAGCGTTTCAGTGGGATGGCCGTGACTTCTCGGTAGATCTGATAGGATTGCCGATGGCCAACCTGGAGATTATTCTGGGCATGGATTGGTTGTCCAGAAACTGTGCATTGATTGACTGTTGTGCCAAGAGAGTGGTGATGTCTCCGTGTGGGTCCACAACCAGTTCCTCACCGTTCATTTCAGTCCTGCAGGCGAGAAGGGCCTTGAGAGCAGGGGCATTTGGCTATGTCATGTTGGGAGGTTTGGTGAGTGGGACACAGGAGGATCTCACTGGCATTCCTGTGGTGAGGGAATTCCTCGAGGTGTTTCCCGAGGAGATTCCTGAGTTTCCACCGCAGAGGGAGATAGAGTTCTCCATAGACTTATTGCCTGGTGTGGGGCCTATATCGTTGGCTCCATACCGGATGTCGCCACCAGAGTTGGCGGAGCTGAAGAAGCATATTGAGGAGCTTTCAGCGAAAGATTTCATTCGGCCGAGTGTGTCTCCTTGGGGAGCACCGGTCATTTTTGTGAAAAAGAAAGATAGGACCATGCGGTTGTGCACCGACTACAGACAGTTGAACAAGGTGACAATCAAGAACAAGTATCCTCTTCCACGCATTGATGATTTGCTGGATCAGCTCAGGGGTGCTTGCGTGTATTCCAAGATTGATCTCCGGTCCGGTTACCATCAGATACGGGTAAAGCCGGAGGATGTCCCAAAGACAGCGTTTCGCTCGAGGTACGGGCATTATGAGTACTTGGTGATTCCATTTGGACTCACAAATGCACCTGCAGTGTTCATGGACTACATGAACAGGATCTTCCAGCCGTACCTGGATCAGTTTGTGATCGTCTTCATTGACGACATCTTAATTTACTCCAAGACGAAGGAGGAGCATGTTGAGCACTTGAAGATTGTTTTGCAAGTGTTGAAAGAGAAAAAACTATATGCTAAGCCGTCAAAATGTGAGTTTTGGCTCAAGGCGGTGAGATTTCTGGGTCATGTGATTTCCGCTGATGGAGTTGCAGTTGATCCTAACAAGATTGAGGCCGTGATGGACTGGGAGAGGCCCAAGACGGTTACAGAAGTGAGAAGCTTCTTGGGTTTGGCAGGGTACTATAGGAGGTCCATAGAGGGATTCTCCAAGATGGTGCTACCGATGACTCGCCTTACCCGAAAGGAGACTCCATTCGTGTGGACACATGAGTGTGAGGAGTGCTTCCAGGAGTTGAAGGAGAGACTGACTACTGCTCCTGTGTTAGTCCTTCCTAATCCTGCGGAACAGTTTGAGTTATACTGCGATGCCTCTGGAAAGGGGCTAGGCTGTGTGTTGATGCAAAAAGGGAAAGTTGTTGCCTATGCTTCAAGGCAGTTGAAACCTCATGAGGAGAACTACCCGACTCACGACTTGGAGTTGGCATCCATTGTTTTTGCTTTCAAGATTTGGAGGCATTACCTGTTTGGCATGAAGTTTGTTGTATTCAGCGATCACAAGAGCCTGAAGTATCTGTTCGACCAGAAGGAGTTGAACATGAGACAACGTAGATGGATGGAGTTCTTGAAGGACTACGACTTTGAGTTGAGGTACCATCCTGGCAAGGCCAATGTGGTAGCCGATGCTTTGAGTCGGAAATCCGTGAGCTTATCCAGCTTGATGATGAGCGACTACGAGGTGATCGAAAAGTTCAGAGACTTGAGAGTGAACTCCTTGTTTGGGGGCGCACTGCTCGTAATGGAAACAACAGAAGTGATTAATGAGCTGATGGAAAAGATTAAAGAGGCGCAAGTGCAGAGAGAGTGCCTCGATTATGTGAAAAACCAGGACGGTGTGTCTTGGAACGAGGATGGTTTATTGCTGTTCCAGAAGAGGATTGTTATTCCTCGAGGGCCATTAACCGAAGAGGTTATGGAAGAGGCTCATAAGGGTCGGTTTACTATCCACCCTGGTGCGACGAAGATGTATCAAGACTTAAAGAGAAATTTTTGGTGGCCGGGCATGAAGAAGGACATAGCGGTCTACGTGTCCAAGTGCCTTATTTGCCAGAAAGTAAAGATTGAGCACCAGAAACCGTCTGGTAAACTTCAACCTCTTGAAATTCCACAGTGGAAGTGGGAGAGTATTTCCATGGACTTCGTGGTGGGATTGCCTAAAACTCAGGCTGGTTGTGACTCTATTTGGGTCATAGTGGACAGATTGACCAAGTCTGCCCATTTTCTTCCAGTGAAGGTGAGCTTCACTACAGAGCAGTTGGCCAAGCTATATGTCCGCGAGATTGTGAGGCTTCACGGGGTACCCGAGAGTATCATCAGTGATAGGGACCCGAAGTTCACTTCTCGGTTCTGGGAGGCGCTGCAGGAGGCTTTTGGTACGCAGTTGAGATTGAGTACCGCCTATCACCCTCAGACTGACGGACAGACTGAGCGGACCATCCAGACATTGGAGGACATGTTGAGAGCTTGCACGTTGGAGCAGGGATCAGCATGGGATAGGTACCTTCCGTTGGTAGAATTCTCGTACAACAACAGTTTTCATGCTAGCCTGGGCATGGCACCCTACGAGGCGCTGTATGGTAGGAGGTGTCGGACTCCTACCTGCTAGTCTGAGGTTGGAGATAAAGAGCTATTTGGCTTGCACTTTGTCCAAGATACTACCCAGCAGATCCAGATGATCAGGGAAAAGTTGAAGCAGGCGCAGAATCGCCAGAAAAGCTACTACGATGATAAGCATCGTCCACTGGAGTTCAGTGAGGGTGAGCACGTGTTTGTGAGACTTTCACCTGTCACCGGTGTTGGACGGGCACTCGGAGTGAGGAAGTTGAGCCCGCGATTCATTGGGCCCTACCAAATCTTTGGTAGAGTAGGACCAGTTGCCTATCGACTTGCTTTACCTCCGAACCTAGCCAACATCCACGACGTGTTTCACGTGTCTCAGCTTCGGAGGTACATCGCAGATCTTTCGCACGTGGTGCAACCTGATGATGTGGAGGTTCGGGAGAACCTAAAGACTCCCGTCGGACCACTCAAGATCCTCGATCGAGGCGAGAAACAGCTTAGAAGCAAGATCATTCCGATGGTCAAGGTGCAGTGGACTGGGCGTAGTCCCGAGGAGTGCACGTGGGAGCGAGAGGATGAGCTTCTCCGACAGTATCCCGACTTTCAAGACAGGTATGTTTCTGATTTTGAGGACAAAATCCTTAAAAAGGTGGGGTGAATGTAAGAACCCGCACCGCTAATTAAGGTAATTAGTGAATTAATTATGATAATTAGGAAATGATTCCATAATTGACCTTAATAATTATTATTGGGCTTAAATAATTATATCGAGTGAGTAAAAATGCTGAAAGTCGCTTTTCGGAAGAAAAGCGCAGATACCGGTTCTGCTACCCGGTATAAATGCGTACCGGAAAAGGATCCCGGAAAATTATAACGAACGCATGATAATTACTAGAATATTATGTAGGACTTGTTAAACAAGTTTCAAGTCAAAATAATGTAATCTGATGCCAGAACTGATACTGGCTATGGAAAAGCGCGTACCGGAAAGGTGCTCCGAAAAATAAAATAAAAATATGACAAATCTTAGAAAAATGTCTAGGTCTAGATTCCGAAGTTTTGGATCAAGATCTTTTGCGTAGCTATTAAGGCTAATACTGCATGTTTAAGTGGTTTTGGCTATTTATATGCATGTTAAGGGCACAAAACCCTAGGTGCCTCTTTTCCTACGTGAATTCCCTCTGAGTTTGGGAGCCATCTTGCTGACTTGGTGCCTTCTTCACTCCCCTTCATCATTTCTTGAACCTTGAGGCCTTTTCCTTCACATTTCTTCTCCTAAACACTTGAGAGCATGCATGGTGAGGAAGTGTGAGTGTGTACTTCTGAGTTTCCAGCCTCTGTGTGTTGGTGAGGTTGCTGGCCTTGGGTGGTTTGAGAGTTGGAAGTCATAGTTATGGCATTTTGAGGTCCAAGTGGTGACCTTTGTGTAGAAAGAACCAACCTTTGTGAAGGCATTTTCGTGTGGTGTGAAGTCAGAACCTAGGGAGCTGGTTGTGAGCTCCAAGAGCACCTCTGTAACAGCCCGTGTTAACCCGGATTGTTAACACACTATCGTATTAAGCCACGCTTAATAAAAATGCGGAATAACTTTTTCTTTAATTCAATTATGACGTCATTAACTTAACCAACTTGATTACTTAATCATTTTCATAAAAATACTGCCTGTATGTAAATTGCAAGATATCTAACAGAATACCTCGTACATAAATATAAGTGAGTATCTAAAGCCACAGGTCTACACAAGTAGCCTGGGTCAAAATCCTGATACTTTAATTACAACATTAACATAAAAGACGATAACAAACATGTGGCATGGACAAATCCCATGCTCACCAAATAAGGCAACAATGCCCACAAACAGTCTCAACATAAACTTAACATAAACGGAGCAGAATATATAAATAAGCGGGAAACATAACAGCAGTCAATCCAGCAAGACAGCACATCAGAATATCAGCTCAGCTCTGGCCTCCTGCCACCTGAGCCCTCAACATTACCTGATCCTGAAATAAGCGTCCCCAAACGTGGGGTGAGATCTCTAACAAGAAATCTCAGTAAGACAAGGGGTCCTCAAGGAGTCTCCACCCCAAGCTCACTTACATGTGTAATATAAGTTCAAAAACAGTATTACAGTATAAGTTCTAAAATCATGCGATGCAGCAATTAATCATGTCACGTGTGCTTTCAAATCTACTGGCCAGAGAAATGTAGGAATACGTCTATGCCTACATGAGTACATGGATACTACCTGCACCTCACCCACATGCTTCTCCATCTTGTATGTACTACATACTCAGGATTGCCGTCTAGGTGGACACCACATGCATATCATAATGCTCATTACATATAAACAGCTCAACAACATTTCCAAAATAATCAAAGCATGTAACACAGCATGCATGAACCCATCCCCATGGGACATGGTGGAACATCAAAATGGCTAAACCGAGGACACGAAAGCTTACCTTGCAAGCTAGCTATCCAAGCCAAGAGTCCAACCACTCACTAGTCCACAAACAGCAGTATCACAATCTGATATGGGCCATTAACAAGTCAATATAAATGCATCACAAGCATACAACTTAAAGACTACGCCTTTCCTTTACGTTTTACGTCTTAAGGCTTCCAACAAAGCCATAAGCCCTTAACCATATGATTCTGACTTAGTTCATTTATTACAGAAGTTCAACTTCCTTAAACTAGGGTCCACACACACCCAGTAGCTTACTGTTCATACAGTACAGCTACTGTCTGCGCAGAACCCAGGATATCCGGATATCAGAAGGGTCATATCCGGATATGCCATATCCGGATATCACACTGGACATATCCGGATATGTCATATCCGGATACCCAGATCCCATATCCGGATATCAATATCCGGATACCATATCCGGATACTGATATCCGGATATCTGTTCGACAAATATCCGGATATCTCACGACAGAATGCAGTTTCTGCATTTCGTGAATATCCATCCCAAAGGTCCAACTTTTAATACATGTACACGTTAAAGCATGCATCTTTAAGCATATACAAGTTCATTTAGGTGTTGGTTACTTCATTTTAACTTTCTACATGTCAAGACATCAACTTTAAGCATCATAAACTCATGATCATGGTGAGGTAACTTACCAAGGTTCAAAACAGAGGCAAGTTGTGCTCTTGGAGCTCTCCCAAGGTTCCTCAAACTCAGCCTAAGTAGGAGCACGAAAATGGCACTTTAAGGTGGGTTCTTGCACCACAAGAAGGCACTTTGAAGCTCACAATGACTACCACAAAGTAGCCATTACTAAAGCTTCAAACTCATGCTCACTAACTACACACACACAGCTTTCTCAACTCAGAATAATGGCCACAATGCAGCCCCAAGGTTAACTCTCACCTTCACAAATGTTTAAACAAGCATGAAAGGTGATCACTTGGCAAAAGAATGAAGGAGGAAGAAGAAGAAGAAGAAGAAGAAGAAGAATGGCAGCTGCAGCAACTCACGTAGGAAATAATATGGCCTAGGGTTTTGTGCCCTTAATGGGTCTATTTATAGGCAAGCCACTTAAACGCGTAGTATTAGCCTTAATCGCAAAGTAAAAGATCTTGATCCCAAACTTCGGATTCTAGACCTACGCATTTTTCTAAGATTTGTCATATTTTTATTTTATTTTTCGGAGCACGTTTCCGGTACGCGCTTTTCCATAGCCAGTATCAGTTCTGGCATCAGATTACGTCATTTTGACTTGAAACTTGTTTTACGAGTCCTACATAATATTCTAGTAATTATCATGCATTCGTTATAATTTTCCGGGATACTTTTCCGGTACGCATTTATACCGAGTAGCAGAACCGGTATCTGCGCTTTTCTTCCGAAAATCGACTTTCAGCATTCTTATCCACTAATTGTAATTATTAAAGCCTCATAATAATTATTAAGGTCAATTATGGAATTATTTCCTAATTATCATAATTAATTCACTAATTACCTTAATTAGCGGTGCGGGTTCTTACATTCACCTCACCTTTTTAAGGATTTTGTCCTCAAAATCAGAAACATACCTGTATCGAAAGTCGGGATACTGTCGGAGAAACTCATCCTCTCGCTCCCAGGTACACTCCTCAGGACTACGCCCAGTCCACTGCACCTTGACCATCGGAATGATCTTGCTTCGAAGCTGTTTCTCGCCTCGATCGAGAATCTTGAGTGGTCCGACGGGAGTCTTTAGGTTCTCCCGAACCTCCACATCATCCGGCTGCACCACGTGCGAAGGATCTGCTATGTACTTCCGAAGCTGAGACACGTGAAACACGTCGTGGATGTTGGCTAGGTTCGGAGGTAAGGCGAGTCGATAGGCAACTGGTCCTACTCTACCAAGGATCTGGTAGGGCCCAATGAATCGCGGGCTCAACTTCCTCACGCCGAGTGCCCGTCCAACACCGGTGACAGGTGATAGTTTCACAAACACGTGCTCACCCTCACTGAACTCCAGTGGACGATGCTTGATATCTTAGTAACTCTTCTGGCGATTCTGCGCCTGCTTCAACTTTTCCCTGATCATCTGGATCTGTAGGGTAGTATCTTGGACAAAGTCCAAGCCGAAAAGCTCTCTATCTCCAACCTCAGACCAGCAGGTAGGAGTCCGACACCTCCTACCATATAGCGCCTCGTAGGGTGCCATGCCCAGGCTAGCATGAAAACTGTTGTTGTACGAGAATTCAACCAACGGAAGGTACCTATCCCATGCAGAACCCTGCTCCAACGTGCAAGCTCTCAGCATGTCCTCCAATGTCTGGATGGTCCGCTCAGTCTGAGGGTGATAGGCGGTACTCAATCGCAACTGCGTACCAAAAGCCTCCTGCAGCGCCTCCCAGAACCGAGATGTGAACTTCGGGTCCCTATCACTGATGATACTCTCGGGCACCCCGTGAAGCCTCACAATCTCGCGGACATATAATTTGGCCAACTGCTCTGTAGTGAAGCTCACCTTCACTGGAAGAAAATGGGCAGACTTGGTCAATCTGTCCACAATGACCCAGATAGAGTCACAACCAGCCTGAGTTTTAGGCAATCCCACCACGAAGTCCATGGAAATACTCTCCCACTTCCACTGTGGAATCTCCAGAGGTTGAAGTTTACCAGACGGTTTCTGGTGCTCGATCTTTACTTTCTGACAAATAAGACATTTGGACACGTAGACCGCTATGTCCTTCTTCATGCCCGGCCACCAAAAATTCCTTTTTAAGTCCTGGTACATTTTTGTGGCACCAGGGTGGATAGTGAACCGGCCTTTATGAGCCTCTGTCATAACCTCCTCGGTCAATGGCCCTCGAGGAATAACAATCCTCTTCTGGAACAGCAGCAATCCGTCCTCGTTCCAAGACACACCGTCCTGGTTCTTCACATAATCAAGGCACTCTCTTTGCACTTGCGCCTCTTTGATCTTTTCCATCAGCTCATTAATCACTTCTGCTGTCTCCATTTCGAGCAGTGCGCCCCCAAACAAGGAGTTCACTCTCAAGTCTCTGAACTTCTCGATCATCTCGTAGTCGTTCATCATTAAGCTAGATAAGCTCACGGATTTCCGACTCAAAGCATCGGCTACCACATTGGCCTTGCCAGGGTGATACCTCAACTCAAAGTCGTAGTCCTTCAAGAACTCCATCCATCTACGCTGTCTCATGTTCAACTCCTTCTGGTCAAACAGATATTTCAGGCTCTTGTGATCACTGAATACAGCAAACTTCATGCCAAACAGGTAATGCCTCCAAATCTTGAAAGCAAAAACAATGGCTGCCAACTCCAAGTTGTGAGTCGGGTAGTTCTCCTCATGAGGTTTCAACTGTCTTGAAGCGTAAGCAACCGCTTTCCCTTTCTGCATCAGCACACAACCAAGTCCTTTACCAGAAGCATCGCAGTATAACTCGAATTGCTCCGCAGGATCAGGAAGGACTAACACAGGAGCAGTAGTCAGTCTCTCCTTCAACTCCTGGAAACATTCCTCACACTCATGTGTCCACACGAATGGAGTCTCCTTTCGGGTAAGGCGAGTCATCGGTAGCACCATCTTGGAGAATCCTTCTATGAACCTCCGATAG
Source organism: Gastrolobium villosum (assembly GCA_032173675.1). Lineage (NCBI taxonomy): Eukaryota > Viridiplantae > Streptophyta > Magnoliopsida > Fabales > Fabaceae > Gastrolobium > Gastrolobium villosum. The sequence continues at coordinate 62,387 of JAVKPL010005745.1, read as the reverse complement.
TACCCGGCCAAACCCAAGAAGCTTCTCACTTCTGTAACCGTCTTGGGCCTCTCCCAATCCATCACGGCCTCAATCTTGTTAGGATCAACAGCAACTCCATTAGCAGAAATTACATGACCCAGAAATTTCACCGCCTTGAGCCAAAACTCGCATTTCGACGGCTTAGCATATAGCTTTTTCTCTTTTAGCACTTGCAACACAATCTTCAAGTGCTCAGTATGCTCCTCCTCCGTCTTGGAGTAGATCAAGATGTCGTCAATGAAGACGATCACAAACTGATCCAGGTACGGCTGGAAAATCCTGTTCATGTAGTCCATAAACACTGCGGGTGCATTGGTGAGTCCAAACGGGATCACCAAGTACTCGTAGTGCCCGTACCTCGAGCGAAACGCGGTCTTAGGGACATCCTCCGGCTTTACCCGTATCTGATGATAACCGGACCGGAGATCGATTTTGGAATACACGCAAGCACCTCTGAGCTGATCCAGCAAATCATCAATGCGTGGAAGAGGGTACTTGTTCTTGATTGTCACCTTGTTCAACTGTCTGTAATCGGTGCACAACCGCATGGTCCCATCTTTCTTTTTCACAAATATGACCGGTGCTCCCCAGGGAGACACACTCGGCCGAATAAAGTCTTTCGCTGAAAGCTCCTCGATATGCTTCTTCAGCTCCGCCAACTCGGGTGGCGACATCCGGTATGGAGCCAACGAGATAGGCCCCACACCAGGCAATAAGTCAATGGAGAACTCTATCTCCCTCTGTGGAGGAAACTCAGGAATCTCCTCAGGAAACACCTCGAGGAATTCCCTCACCACAGGAATGCCAGTGAGATCCTCCTGTGTCCCACTCACCAAACCTCCCAACATGACATAGCCAAATGCCCCTGCTCTCAAGGCCCTCCTCGCCTGCAGGACTGAAATGAACGGTGAGGAACTGGCTGTGGACCCACCCGGAGACATCACCACTTTCTTGGCACAAAAGTCAATCATTGCACAGTTTCTGGACAACCAATCCATGCCCAAAATAATCTGAAGGTTGGCCATCGGCAATCCTATCAGATCTACCAAGAAGTCACGGCCATCCCACTGAAACGCTACATCGCGATGAACAATGGAGGTCAAACATTTTTCTCCGGTGGCGGTGGTCACCCGCATCGGTGGAGAAAGCACATCACTGGGCAACTCAAGCCCCACAGCAATAGGGGTAGCAACAAAAGAGTGCGTTGCCCCGGAATCAAACAAAACATCAATAGTTGATCCACCAATGGTAACAGTACCTCTGACCAGGTTCGGAGCTCTGTCCGACTGCTGACGATCAAGCGTGTAGACTCGTCCGGTAGTAGGTGGCACGGCTGGTGCCCCAGTAGGAACCGTCTGCAACGGCACAGCCTGTACTGCAGCAACTCTCGCCGTCGGGCAATCTCTAGAGTAGTGGCCCTCCTTGCCACACTGGAAGCATATCAGCTGACCGGTAGAACACGGCCCGAAATGTGACTTCCCGCATCCAGAACATCTAGGAGCAGGAGGTCTAGCGGTGTTCCCCTGAGCAGCAGTCTTTCTGAACTGATTTGGCGCTTGCTTAGCTGCCAACGGTGGTTTGCCCTTGCCCTTGTTGGCAAAATTCTTGTTCTTCCAGGGAGTAGAACCACCAGCGCTCTGCGGCACCTCAACCTTGGCCCTCTTGGCCTGACTCGCACGACAGTAGTCCTCGATGTCGCGGCACTGCTGCACCAACGCTCCGAAGTCTCTCGAAGCAGAACCGGCGAGATGTCCAGCAATATCCTCATTAAGTCCCCTCCGGAACTTGGCCGCCAGAAAAACGGGAGTCGTTCTCGCCATGCGGAAATGAGAGAACTTGACCAGTTCATTAAACTTGGCCAGGTACTCGTCGACAGACAACGAGCCCTGCACCAATCGGTCAAAATCTCCCTGCTTCCTCTCCTGAGAGTCGTAAGGAAAGTACTGGCCCAAGAAGCTCTCCTCGAAGAAAGGCCACGTCATCACATGAACCTTCATCTCGTAGACCTGAGATAGGTTGGTCCACCACTCGTGGGCCTCGCCCTCCAGCATATACGTGGCGAACAGCAGCTTCTGCGGATCGGTGCACTGCATGATCCGGAAAATCTTGTCCAGCGCCTGTAGCCATCTGGCAGCAGCAATGGGATCATATGATCCGTCGAAGGTAGGTGGCTTATGCTTGCGGAAAGCATTCAGCCGGCGATCGATCTCGTCACGATCCTCAGCAAGTATGGGGATAGTCTGCATAGCCCCCGTCAAGTGACTACCCTCACCCATCTGGCTCTGGGTGTCCTCCTGTTGACTAGGCGGAGGTGGAGGCAGTGGCGGCGGTGGAGGTGGTGGAGGACCCTGGCCCGCAGCAGGACCAGCCCTCAACTCCTCCAACATGACCCTCATCATCGTCATGTTGGCCATCTGGTTCTCCTCCAAAACCTCTGCCGTGGTTTGCCGGTTCGCATCTCGTATAACGTCCAGCATTGCCCGGTTCGCCAGCCTCGTGGCTTCCTGGTCGGCTAGTCGGGCCGCCTGCATCTCAGCCAATGCAGCCAGGACAGGATCCATCTAATCCTCGCTCGTACTCGTGTTCCTCCTTGGTGGCACCATGACTCTGCACAAGTTACACAAAGAATGAGTTGATCAGGCCCACGCCATGTGGTCACATATGCATTATCATAACACACACCAGTCAGAGAGAACGCAAAGTAGACACGCAACGACTCATCCTAAGTTATTGCAATACATACAGGCTTTTCCCTAGAAAGTGCTCTGATACCATAAAATGTAACAGCCCGTGTTAACCCGGATTGTTAACACACTATCGTATTAAGTCACGCTTAATAAAAATGCGGAATAACTTTTTCTTTAATTCAATTATGACGTCATTAACTTAACCAACTTGATTACTTAATCATTTTCATAAAAATACTGCCTGTATGTAAATTGCAAGACATCTAACTGAATACCTCGTACATAAATATAAGTGAGTATCTAAAGCCACAGGTCTACACAAGTAGCCTGGGTCAAAATCCTGATACTTTAATTACAACATTAACATAAAAGACGATAACAAACATGTGGCATGGACAAATCCCATGCTCACCAAATAAGGCAACAATGCCCACAAACAGTCTCAACATAAACTTAACATAAACGGAGCAGAATATATAAATAAGCGGGAAACATAACAGCAGTCAATCCAGCAAGACAGCACATCAGAATATCAGCTCAGCTCTGGCCTCCTGCCACCTGAGCCCTCAACATTACCTGATCCTGAAATAAGCGTCCCCAAACGTGGGGTGAGATCTCTAACAAGAAATCTCAGTAAGACAAGGGGTCCTCAAGGAGTCTCCACCCCAAGCTCACTTACATGTGTAATATAAGTTCAAAAACAGTATTACAGTATAAGTTCTAAAATCATGCGATGCAGCAATTAATCATGTCATGTGTGCTTTCAAATCTACTGGCCAGAGAAATGTAGGAATACGTCTATGCCTACATGAGTACATGGATACTACCTGCACCTCACCCACATGCTTCTCCATCTTGTATGTACTACATACTCAGGATTGCCGTCTAGGTGGACACCACATGCATATCATAATGCTCATTACATATAAACAGCTCAACAGCATTTCCAAAATAATCAAAGCATGTAACACAGCATGCATAAACCCATCCCCATGGGACATGGTGGAACATCAAAATGGCTAAACCGAGGACACGAAAGCTTACCTTGCAAGCTAGCTATCCAAGCCAAGAGTCCAACCACTCACTAGTCCACAAACAGCAGTATCACAATCTGATATGGGCCATTAACAAGTCAATATAAATGCATCACAAGCATACAACTTAAAGACTACGCCTTTCCTTTAAGTTTTACGTCTTAAGGCTTCCAACAAAGCCATAAGCCCTTAACCATATGATTCTGACTTAGTTCATTTATTACAGAAGTTCAACTTCCTTAAACTAGGGTCCACACACACCCAGTAGCTTACTGTTCATACAGTACAGCTACTGTCTGCGCAGAACCCAGGATATCCGGATATCAGAAGGGTCATATCCGGATATGCCATATCCGGATATCACACTGGACATATCCGGATATGTCATATCCGGATACCCAGATCCCATATTCGGATATCAATATCCGGATACCATATCCGGATACTGATATCCGGATATCTGTTCGACAAATATCCGGATATCTCACGACAAAATGCAGTTTCTGCATTTCGTGAATATCCATCCCAATGGTCCAACTTTTAATACATGTACACGTTAAAGCATGCATCTTTAAGCATATACAAGTTCATTTAGGTGTTGGTTACTTCATTTTAACTTTCTACATGTCAAGACATCAACTTTAAGCATCATAAACTCATGATCATGGTGAGGTAACTTACCAAGGTTCAAAACAGAGGCAAGTTGTGCTCTTGGAGCTCTCCCAAGGTTCCTCAAACTCAGCCTAAGTAGGAGCACGAAAATGGCACTTTAAGGTGGGTTCTTGCACCACAAGAAGGCACTTTGAAGCTCACAATGACTACCACAAAGTAGCCATTACTAAAGCTTCAAACTCATGCTCACTAACTACACACACAGCTTTCTCAACTCAGAATAATGGCCACAATGCAGCCCCAAGGTTAACTCTCACCTTCACAAATGTTTAAACAAGCATGAAAGGTGATCACTTGGCAAAAGAATGAAGGAGGAAGAAGAAGAAGAAGAAGAAGAAGAAGAAGAAGAATGGCAGCTGCAGCAACTCACGTAGGAAATAATATGGCCTAGGGTTTTGTGCCCTTAATGGGTCTATTTATAGGCAAGCCACTTAAACGCGTAGTATTAGCCTTAATCGCAAAGTAAAAGATCTTGATCCCAAACTTCGGATTCTAGACCTACGCATTTTTCTAAGATTTGTCATATTTTTATTTTATTTTTCGGAGCACCTTTCCAGTACGCGCTTTTCCATAGCCAGTATCAGTTCTGGCATCAGATTACGTCATTTTGACTTGAAACTTGTTTTACGAGTCCTACATAATATTCTAGTAATTATCATGCATTCGTTATAATTTTCCGGGATACTTTTCCGGTACGCATTTATACCGAGTAGCAGAACCGGTATCTGCGCTTTTCTTCCGAAAAGCGACTTTCAGCATTCTTACCCACTAATTGTAATTATTAAAGCCTCATAATAATTATTAAGGTCAATTATGGAATTATTTCCTAATTATCATAATTAATTCACTAATTACCTTAATTAGCGGTGCGGGTTCTTACAACCTCCATTTTCTGTTTTGAGCTTTTGGTGAGTTGTTCAACCTTTGATCATGAGTTTTTGTTGCTTAAAGGTGAAGTCTTTTCATGTAAATGGGTTAAGTAACCAACTGGAATGTTAACCTAAGAGGGTATAAAAATGCATGCTTTAACGTTTTGAAGCATTAAAAATGGAACCTTGGAAGGATATCTTCACGAAATGCAGAAACTGCATTCTGTCGTGAGATATCCGGATATTTGTCGAACAGATATCCGGATATTGATATCCGGATATGGTATCCGGATATTGATATCCGGATGTGGGTTCTGGGTATCCGGATATGGTATATCCGGATATGGCCAGTGTGATATCCGGATATGGCATATCCGGATATGTCCCTTGGGATATCCGGATATCCTGGGATTTCGCAGAACAGTAGCTGTGCTGTGTGAACAGTAAGCTATTGGGGGTTTGTAGACCCTAGATTAAGGAAGTTGAACTTCTGTAATTAATAAACTAAGTCAGAATCATATGATTAAGGGCTTATGGCTTTGTTGGAAGCCTTAAGACGTAAAACGTAAAGGAAAGGCGTAGTCTTTAAGTTAGATGCTTGTGATGCATAATTAATGATGTATTATTGGTCCATATCAGATTGTGATACTGCTGTGTTTGGACGTAAGAGTGGTTGGACTCTTGGCTTGGATAGCTAGCTTGCAAGGTAAGCTTTCGTGTCCTCGGTTTAGCCATTTTGTGGTTCCACCATGTCCCATGGGGATGTGGTTTATGCATGCTGTGTTACATGCTTTGATGTTTTGGAAATGCTGTTGAGCTATTATATGCAATGTGCTTTTATGATATGCATGTGGTGTCCACCTATACGGTAAGCCTGAGTATGTAGCACATACAAGATGGTGAGGCTGTGGGTGAGGTGCAAGCAGTGTTCCTTGTACTCATGTGGGTTTAGACGTATTCCTGCATTTCTCTGGCCAGTAGATTTGATAAACACACATGGCATGATTATCTGCTGCATCGCATAGTTTTGGAACTTATATTGTAAATACTGTTTTTGAACTTATATTACACATGTAAGTGAGCTTGGGGTGGAAGATCCTTGAGGACCCCTTGTCTTACTGAGATTTCTTGTTTAGAGATCTCACCCCACGTTTGGGGACGCTTATTTCAGGTTCAGGAAATGTTGAGGGCTCAGGTGGCATGAGGCCAGAGCTGAGCTAGACTATCTGTAGTTTGCTGACATGATGGATGTTGTTTATTTGACTGTTATTTATGTTTTCTGCTAAGTTTATGTTGAGACTGTTATTGGGCATTGTTGCCTTATTTGGTGAGCATGGGGTTTGTCCATGCCACATGGTTTGTTAGTGTCTTTTATTTGAAGTTGTAATTAAAGTATCAGGGTTTTGGTCCAGGCTACGTGTTGTAGTCCTGCGACTTAGATACTCACTTATTATTTATATATGAGGTATTCCAGTTAGTTGTCTTGCAATTTACATACAGGCAGTATTTTATGAAATTGATTAAGTAATCAAGTTGGTTAAGTTTAATGACGTCATAATTGAATTAAAGAAAAAGTTATTCCGCATTTTAATTAAGCGTGGCTTAATACGATAGTATGTTAACAATCCGGGTTAACACGGGCCGTTACAAATAGGGCAGTCAACAGCCAGTGCTGGAAAAGGTACACATTAGTTATGCTGAATCAAATTCGGCATCACCTAGACATAGGGGGAACCCGGCTGAAAACTGGCCTCGTCCACCCCAGCGAGAAGCACAACCCGTTGTGGACGACCACATTCAACAAACCGCCTCAACGTTGTCTTGCGAAGGATAGAAGGGCTGGAGAACTAGTTCCTGACCTAACAACGATTGGACACTCAGAGAATGGAGGCCTTGGAAAATAGGCTACTAGGCCGGAATGTGAATAACCAGTACAGCCAAGCCGAGAGCCGCAATCGGAACAACCCTGAGGCTCAAAACCAAAAAAAAAAAGGTAATGGCCGAGGTGCGGGAAAATGACCAAATGGACGAGGTGGGCAAGATGGAGCACACAACAATGACAGAGGTAAGGGCTATGGCCGAGGTGGTGATAACAAGCCTAAATCAAATGACAACCCTCAACCATATGGTAATGGGGGTACAGCAAAACGATAGCCCGTTCACTGACAGGGTCATGAAATCGGTGTTCCCATCGTGGTTCAAGAAATTCAATATGCCGATGTATGATGGAAGCCAGGATTTAGAGGCTCACTTGAAGGCTTTCAAGACGGAGATGTTCATCAACGGAATAACTGGACCCATTATGGCTCATATCTTCGCATCCACCCTAACTGGACCGGCCATGACCTGACTTACTAGGTTGCAGAGGAATTCAATTGATTCGTTTGAAGACCTCGCACGCACCTTTGGTTTGAACTTCGCCACCTAAATAAAGCATCATTTTTTAATGAAAATAATTATAAGAATACACATGCGAAACACTTACTAATAATCATAGAACTCTAGGTGCCATATTTCATGAAGCAAAACTACTTACATGAAAAATTATAAATCAAAAACTAGATCCACATCCAAACACTCAATCCGACTCTGATACCAATTGTAAGCACAATTGAATCTGCGAAAGCATTTAGACCGTTGCGGTTTGGGATGCAACATATCATCATTATCTTTCTGACTTATCCCTTGATGCGCAAATCTTGTGCAGAATCTCCGCATATATGATTCCCCTTCACGAACTATTCACCTTAGCGCCACTGTACGAACAAACTCCTTGAGGCTGGACAATGGCAGATTTTTTAGACTATGTCTCTAGGGGAAAGGAGAAGTGTGTGGGCATTTTTCAGATCTGAGTTTATCTCTTTCAGTTCACTGACCTCAAAGGCTGATGACTTACTTAAGTGGTAGTATTCATATGGGTACCAAAAAATTATAAACTTAAGCTCTCTTTGGACTCTAGGCTTCTTGGGCTTTTCTTGTACTCTTAGCCAAATTATGCTTAAGTAAAATAGCATAAACCCAACATGATGTGAATATGTACCAAAAGAAAAAGAGTTACGTGCAAGAACTATTATAAAATGGACAATTTTCTTATCCTTCAATTCCATAAGTGCGAAATAGGAGGACGAAAGAAGGAGTGAAAAAAAGAAAAGAAACAAGGAACTAAACCTAGAACTTTATATTGCTTTACGTACCTTTCACTTTAATTTGCAGTGATTTGGTATTATTTTTTATTTAGGAAATGACTTTATAGAGATGTTATTATATATATGTAAATAGAGTCATTAAATTTCATATAGATTTATAGAAATTCTTTTTGGGACTTTACAGAAATTTATAGATCATAAAATTATTTATTTATTTTTTTATAAATGAAATATAGCAAAAAAAGGAAAAAAAGAAGTAAAAGCGTGATAAAAATATCTCATTCCTAACCTTATTTGAATTAATGGTAAGGAAAGAAAAGAAAGGAAATGAAGTGTAATGGTAATTGGTGCCGTCATTTGGCTTTTTTAAAATAAGGATAACTAGGGATGGAATTGGGTGAATTTCATCCCACTCCTCATATTGGGAGCTTCATTCAAACGAGTTAAAATACCCTCGAAAAAAAAGAAAACTGTCAAAAACACAGTGGGTTTGGTCAAAACTTCGGTTTTGCTAATAATGTTATAGGAAATCTTCGTGGACATGGTGTCCTATACCTAGCTAGCTAGGGTTAATTATTATATAACACTCAGACGTACTCTAACAATTTTATTCTTGGAAAGCATTAAAATATTGGTTAAAATGTATGGAAGAATGCTAGGTTGGTCAAACTAGTTTCCTTGGCAGTCAAAGAAAGACAGGCTATACCATAGAAGTGATCATTTACATGTAAGTTAGCCGAATCCAACGTTTTGTTTTTTTCTTGACGAAATTAATGTCAAAGTTGATATTCATAAAACAAATAAGATAAGGGTGATATAACAAATTAATTATGTCAGACTTCGTTTAAGAGTATCTTATCGATTAATTTTATAAACAATTTTTTTTTATAAATATAACATTCCCCGGCAAAGAAAAGGATTTTGGGTCGAGGAACATTTATTATCTTTTATTAAATTATTCTAATTACTTTTTAAGAACATCAACAACTTTTTAAAATTTTAAAATATTAAATATATTTTTTGGGAAGAATATTAGGGTTGCTATCAACGTTATTAGCAATCAACTTTACCGTTAGATCGATTATTATTATTTTCTTTTTTAGAAAACTTAGATCGATTATGTTGATCTAAAGGTTATATTTATTTCTATCTTTGTATGGTTATGACTCTCTATATTTAATACTTTATAATTATTTTCACCTTTGTATGTTTATGATTCCCCATATTTAATGTTTTCACATTAAATATGGGGAATCATAACCATACAAAGATGAAAATAAATATAACCGTTAGATTAACATAATCGATTTAACGTTGAAATTGATTGGTAGTAATATTGGTAGTAACCCTAATTTGTTATTACGATATCCTACCCCATATTATTTTAATTCGTTAACATGTACCCACATGTCTTAACAAAACCCAAAAGAATATGATGGTACATTATCTTTAAAGCAACACGAATGAGGGATGATGTACTAGTTAATTATGTGCTTGTCATTAATTAGCTATGTATAAAATGAGGATTTGATATTAAAGCATACGCTGTACAAAAAGAAAAGAAATTAAAGCATATGAAACAACACAATCCAAAGACAAGAACAAACACTATCAAAATGAATTGAAAATCTAAAAAAGCAATCCCGAAGAGCTTATGTTTTGGAATGCAAGTCAAACAAATCATTCATAGTGCTTATTGCAAAATAATAATGACATATTCATGTCACTAAGCATTAAGGAACAGTGATGATGTTGATGTTGCCATGTTGGTAGCTACCAAGCCTTGAGATTCTGCATCTGATGGGTTTGGTACTATGCAAGAGAGAACAGGAAAAAAATAGCTGGAGAAAGAGATGTGTCATGAACTACCTTACATATACCAATGATGCAGTAATCTATGCACCGTACTGATTTCGAATTTTCTGAAGGACTTTAGTCTCTGAGATATCATTTAATTATAAGATTTCTTCAAATTTTAATATTTGATTTGCTGCTGATTGTACAAAAATATGACACAGTTTATTTGATTATAAAATCAAAAAAAGGAAAATAAATGATTAAGCTTGGTGGTGTTATTACTCAAGCTCATGACTTATGATATGAATCCAATTTAAAACATTATTTTATATGAAAATTGTTCTGGATGGGCCATTGAGGCTCATATAACCGTATAGGAAAAAAATTTAAAATGTTCCAGGACCATGATGATTATTATGGTCCTTCTATTCACCAAGTGACATATGTAATTTTTTCTTTTTTCTTTTCTTTTCTCTCTCCTCAATTTCTTTTTCACTCTCTCTCCTCTACCCCACTAAATCATTTAAGTGCGGGTACTGTCAAATTTCGTCTCACCATATAGGCTCATAATTGAGGTTATACCTTCATATGGCTAAAGCGAGACAATTATAATTTCATCACATTTGAATCTCACTTCTCCTACACACGCAACTCATGCTCGAAGATGCTTGCCTCATACTTAATAGAGCGCACAAGGGCAAAATGGGTATGACTCCTTCTCTCACTTCTCATTGAAAAATCTTCTCCACTAATATATATTTTTCGGGAAAAGGATCAGTTTATAATTTTTTTTACAAATTATACTAAGTTTGACTAGTCATATACTCTTGATTGAAGTATGACCGGTCAGACATTAGTTTATAAACAAAAAGTTTGTAAATATAACCTCCCTCTATATTTCTCTTCTGTCACGCGAGTAGAGGTGACAAAACGGACTCAGCACACCAAACTGGCCCGCCCAGCCCTGCCCCGCCTGCCAAATGGGGTGGGGTGGGCTCAGTTTCTCAAATCCATTGCCTGCCAAGTCCGCCCGGGCTGAATTCTTTTATCTATTTTAGTTTAAAATGTCACGGACTTGACGGATAGCCTGCCCCGCCCTCCCAAACCGAACAGGGCGGGCCAACCCACTTTTTGACGGGTCAGGACAGAGCGGGCAGCCCACTTTGCCACCTCTGCTCGCGAGACTTTTGTATTGGTCGTAAAATCATTACTATATTGACATACTTTACTCCATCGAGCAAAAACATTTCTACAACCGGAATAAAGTTTCATAACTAAGTAACACTTTAAATTTCATTATTTAGAGAAATTTCATTACTAAAAGTGTTGAATAACAGTTCTTAATTTGCTCAAGGGGAAAAGCCTAAGGAAGAGAGTGACGTATAACACTGCATATACCTGCATGCCATGCAGAAACACACAGAGAGACTCTCTCTCTCTCTCTCTCTCTCTCTCTATTTCTGAATTAGAAGTCAGATTTTGATGCAGTGGGAACCTATGGTAGTAGCTTACCTTACCAACTACTCTGCAATGAACAAAACATGCAGAGGTTATCTCTCTATGCAAACTGTAAAGTGTTAACAGATGCATCTCACATGTTAATAAATGTACTCTCTTACTCTCCCAGCATCTCGTTATACATCTCTCACTGTCTCAACTTTCAAGGTTATTAGAACTGTTCTTCTAGCAGTTCTGTTGTTGTTAATTACTGTTTGCAACACACACACACAAAAACACACATTCTGGCCTTAAAGAATACTATATATGCTGCTGATGTTCAAGAAGTGGTTCTTTCAGGTAACTCTATGTTTTTTCTTATTAGATCTCTCTCTCTCTCTTTTGGTAATTGGTCTTGTCTCTTATTTTAATTTGTCTCTGAGTGTGTATCTCTCTGGGTATTTGTTAACTTGAGCTTCTTATTGGTTTGTTAGTTTCATGTGAAGTCTATATCACTTAAGATAACATTTTATTATTTGATAGATGAATCTATTTTTTTTCTACTTTTGGGTATATGTTGGTTTCAGGTTACTTTTTATTTGAGCATTTGTCAACTTCACCTGTCTTAATTTGTTTCATGTAATTGAAGACACCGTTTTAGTGTTTAGTGTATGACATATCATTTTCCTTGTTTCATAAAAGGAATCAAATTCTAAAGACAACAAAATGCATAATTGCTCTTTACTTTTCTTTTCTTTTCCTTTTAGTTTCTGTATGTATGAGTAATAGTTTTTAGGGAAAAATTCACCGATGTTCATGTGGTTTACTACAGAATCACTTATGCCATTGTAGTTTTTCTTCTTATCACATATGCCCATGTGGTCTGTAAAAGAGTATGTTTTTTATCACACATGCTCCTGTGGTTTCTTATTTTTTACGTAGCACAGGGGCATATGTGATAAAAAAAAACCACATGGACATAGATAATTTTGAAGCAAGGGTGAACTTTTCCCTAGTTTTTATCATCTGAAATCCTTTGAACCTGTTCAAAAAATGAAGGAAAGATAAGGAAAATAAAGAAAAATATATTGAGCAAGTTCAAGCCAAAGTTTTTATTTGAAAGTAAAAAGGAAAAGAAGGAAGAACAAGACATTGATTCATTCCTAGAATTGGTATTGGTTTATTTGATAGTAGTGGTTGAAATGTACAAAATGGTATAGAAGTGTCGTATGTTATTGATATGATTATATTGTATTACTAACACAACTTGCTAATTTGCAAATCTTTTCTTTCGTCACTTTTCAGGGTTAAGATCACTGTATTGACTTTTTAACAATTGAATGAAGCAGAGATGGAAGCGAGGCATGTAAAAAGGTCACTGCCATCTGGGTGAGCAATCATTACCTTTTTAACTTTTTCAATCATTTTATTAATTTTTGTATCGGAAGTCCTCATTTGCCAAAATAGAAAAGAAAAGAAAAGAAAAATTGTATTGAAAGAGAAATTTTGTTGGGCATTTTTACCATTTTGTCCCTAATTAATTATTTAATAATCATTTTACCCCATTCAAAATTATCTACTAATCTGCTCCTCTTTAGTCAATTAAGCCGAAAATTTAATCGATTAAATGGTCAAAATAGGCAAAAAAACGTTGACTTGAAGATTTAGTCGATTAAATCTCTCTATTTCTTGATAAAGAAGAAAATTTAATCGATTAAGTTGAAGATTTAATCGATTAAATCTTCATTTGATAATTGAATCGATTAAATATTCAATTTCATCGATTAAAGAGGGGCAGATTGGTAAATAGTTTGCAATAATGGACAAAATGATTATTAAATAATTAATGAGGAGCAAAATGGTGAAATAACCAATTTTGTTGTCTGATTTGTTTTTTATTTATTTTGATAATCATAACTAGTTAATCCACAATGGAAGTCCTCATGAGAGATGCATGCACCGTCAAGGTAAGTCTCGTATTGAAATTAACATTGTTGTTCCCTACATTAAGATGTATGCTTTATTTATGAGACTCTTACTTTAATTTCATATTTGTTTTCTTCTACAATTGTGATAAATTAGTTGCTTCAAGCTAAGCTTAAAGTTTCTATTCAATTCTCCACTTAATTACACTGATTACTTTAAATATATACAAATTACTTCTACCACATATATCTTTTTAACATTCCAATTACCTTCATTTTCTGCTTTTGATTTGTTAATAAATCATTCAATATCCCAAATATTTTAAATATATTAATTTTCTTGTTATATTAAAATGATATATAATTAAACCACGTTATAAATATCATCACTATAATTTTAAAAAAATTATTAAAACGATAGATTAACATAGAAATGACAATTGAAAAGCATAAATGATCAACACAAGACCACTAGAAAAAGAGAGGATATTATACCTACCAAAAAAGAGAGGATATTATATAAGAGGAAGGTTATAGTTACAACCTTTTTTTTACAACCATATCTTATCACCGTTGATTTCCGCCAATCAATGGTTATCATTTATTGTGAATTAATAATTAATTAATGAGTTTAATTTGCTGAAATGATAATCGTTGATTGGCGGAAATCAACGGTGATAAGGTATGATTGTAAGAGATTGTAAAAAAAAAGGTTGTAACTATAACCTTCCCCATTATATAAATCCCATTTTTTGAAAAAAATATCATGTACAAAAATATTTCCATTTTTAAATCTTGTAAAAAAATAAGTTCTAAAATATTTTATTATATTATGAGAGAATGGGGAGGTTATACTTACAATATATTTTCGTTTACAACCTCTTACAATCATATCTTAACCGTTGATTTTAGTCAATCAACGGTTATCATTTATTGTGAATTAATAATTTTGATTTGCGAAAATCTTAACCGTTGATTGACGGAAATCAACGGTTAAGATATGGTTGTAAGAGGTTGTAAATGAAAATATGTTGTAAGTATAATCTCCCATATGAAAATAATTATACAAAAATTAATTACATGATACCGCCTTAAGATTATTTGTATAGAATTATATGTTGGATAAGCTAATCACATAATTAATTATGATAATTAATACTAATTATCTATCAAATACTTAATTAGCCTAGTATACCTAATTTGAGTGAACTAGTTTTCTTTCACCAAAAAAAAAAAAGGAACTAGTTTTAGACCATAAAAAGAATCAAACTCCTAATTAATTATGTTTCCATTATATAATCAAATTTAACTAAGGCAAAAATGTTTTTGAATTAATGCAGATAAATTATCAACATTTATTCCCAAAAATAATGTCGTTTTGATATTGAAATCTTAAAAAATTAAAAACATAAAGACTATTATAACCCTGAAATAAATTAAAGTTACAAAAATATCATGATTTCCGTCACAAAATGACATCGTATTGGGCTTACTGCAAATAACTTATCTGCAGTAACTGACTGCAGATAACTGCAGAACAAGCGAACCCTTTAACTAATCGATTAAATCGTTTAAAACTTAAACCTAAAAATCTCTCCCGTTTGTCATTCATTCTGATTTTAAGGACATGAATATTAGATGAATATCTCAACAACAACAACAAAAAGTCACATGAACAGAAAACATGAAAATGTAAATCTTCTAAGATTTTTGCATACGATGTAATGGCAACCCAGAATAAGAATAAGGGTATTCATAGATGACAAGTTGATATGATATTTTAAGTAAAACATTTTTTTAATTCAAATTAAACTAGGTCATATTTCATTAATAACTGAGTCAAAACTAGATCATCCTGATAATTAAGAAAAATATATACATTTAAACATTATTAGGACAAACAATAACACTCCTAGCATAAAGAACCGCAGAAAGTATGTCCAATCCACAAATTCAAGTAAACGTCTAAAAGTCTTGCAATGTTTTATTTTCTAAAAAATAAAAAATAAAAAATTAAAAATTTCTTGCAATGATTATGATAGTGATGGAATGTCATCCTTTCATTGTTTGGAGGGTTTTATTTTATGATAAGAGTCTTTGATGCGAGTGAGTGATTGGATACACGTTCAGACTACAGAGTAGTTGCTTTGTACATTTCATTATGTTTTTATTAGGGACAGTGTGATAAGATGATGTTGACTGTTACTGTCTCCAGTTGTCAGTCATTTATTATAGAATGAGCTAGACTGGGTTAAGAGCGAAGCCAAAAAACGTGGAATTGCTCGAACAAAAACATGTATTCTTTTTTGGAAAAAAAAAAAATATATATATATATATATATATATAATATAGAGGGGAAATAATACTCTCATGCTACATGAGAGTAATCATTTTCCTATAAAAATTCATTTTTCGTACCAATTAATCTTTCTTTTCTTTTTAAATATAAAATATGGGACCCACATTTAACTTCTCTCTACTTTTTCTCTCTCCTACAATCCTATAACATAAGAAAACTTAAACCCAATATAGAGTTTGTGCCTAATTACTTAGGGGAAAAAATTTAAACATTATTATTTAAATAAAAAATTTCAAAAACATAATAACTTCGAACTAATTTATCGATCCAAATCAAGTGTTTTTTTCATTTCACATAACTTTTTGATATCTATGTAATTATATTTCATTTGACATATTTTATCTCTTGGTAATAATAGTAACACAATCACAAGAACGTTTAAATCCAGAAAGTCAGAACCCCCCCCCCCCCCCATTCTTTTTGAACCAACAACATAAGCCGCAGCACGTGCCATCAATTTCTTTGCCGAGTTTTCCCATGATTAGCATATGAACTAATGATTTTTTTTATCAACGAGATCAATATTTTAAGGCTTTCCGTAAGAAGAAATATTGTTATCATTTGTTGCCTGTGCGTGTTGATTGAGAAGAAACCACTGTCATAATTACAAACATTCCTAGCAAACAATAAACATCCGTAATCCACAAATCCTACATAAAATGCAAAGATTCTGATAGTATATAAAATTCTGGGATACAAATACCTACTTTCTAATAAGTTGAATAAGTTTTACATGATGAGTCACCATTACTTGTTATTGTTGGATAGTTGAAAAATAAGAGTAGAAATTAAATAACATTATTCACATAGATAAAACGTGTCAATCGAATGTATAAAGAAAAACACGTCGATTGATGGCCATGTTGCAACTCATGGTATTGGTTCGGAAAGAATTTGAGAGTTTTTGGATTTAAACGATCATATGATTGTGGTACCATTGTTGCAAATTCGAACTATGTTTATGGTAGATAAAATATATTAAATAAGGTGTCATTATATACATATAGAAAGGTTATGTGAAATAAAAATAATAATACCTCATTTGAATTGAATACCCAAATCAAAAATTGTGACCTTCCGAAGTTTTACGGTAAAACGGTTGAAAATTTTGTGTCACATGTCATCACCGGCTGAGTCGTGCCTAAATTGGACATGACACAGCATCAAATGCGCCTAATTTGGGTGCGACCAGTCTTGCCGGCCCAATTTTGGCACGACTAAGTGCTATAGATCTATAAATTGATTCCAAAATACTATATACGTTTTCGTAATTTCTTATTTAATAATATTTATTTTTTTTTCCAAATTACTTAAGGTCTATTATTTCGATATAAATTTAGTTTATTTAATATTTACAAATTAACATAATTTTGAAAAGCTTTTATTATTCTTAAACAATGGAAAATAAGTTTTACAATAATTAAACAATATAAAACAATTCTTATTGAATTCAACTGAAAAAGTTTAAGATATTAAATGAATGTTACATTGATAATTTTATATTTTATTTTTTTTACCATATTTATTCATGAGAGCTAATTAAACCTGAAAGTGGATAATGTCCACTTGTCTCTATAATGAAAATTTATAATATTTAATTCTTTATTAATAGGATGGAACAATAAAAATATTATATAAAATATTAATGGATTTATCATCTATCATTTAACATGACCACAAATTTTTTTTTACACACAACATTTTGTGGGGCCTGCAGCAAAAAAAAAAACTCTGGCACGCAAAACAAATCTATATAACATAACACAATCACTTTTCTTACGACATAACTCTTATAAAACCCAATATTAATTCAACTTAAAATCTGAGACAGTTAAGTAAATGATGCATTATTAATTTATATTATATTTCTTTAATATTATCTTAATTTTATACTTAATTCATTTACGTTTAGAGATCTCGATTATGAATAAAATTAAATAAAAAAATACCGTTCTTTTTACAAGAATGAGAGGGTTTTCAGGTAATGGGATTAGGACATTTTACTTTCCAAAAGAAATAAACTAGTTCATCAGAGTCTTTCTAATATCGAACCCTATCTTGTTTTTTATTTTTATTTTTTTGGTGAAACGAACCCTATCTTTTTATTTTATACTATTAGGTGCACCAAACATAGCCTCGTTTTAATAATTCTATTTACAACACTTTAATAGTGATATTTGTATATTATTTTTATTATATTATTTTATATAAACTTTTTATGAATAATAAAGTAAAAAATAATACATAATTTTTTATTTTTTAAGTAAAAATTATAAAAATGTAGTATAACATATTTGATACCGTAATATATATCCAATGATTCAAATCAACGATGGAAGAGTGATATAAAAGTTCTACAGTAAAACAATTGGAAATGAATCCTCTAATGTAAAATAACATGACATTGTCATGTGAGAAGATTACTGTCTCAATTTGCATAACATCAGTGTCTCAATTTAAGTGCATATTGAACTTAAGTGATTTTAGACTCTAAGCAGTGAGTTTGTTTGCATTATTTTAAACTACAGGTCCCTTTTAAAAATATTACCATATTTTAAGAAGAAGTTTTTGAAAAAATTGCAAAAAAGAAAAGTAATATCCTATTTAAGTGCTAGAACCTGCCAATGTGCTTGGGCTCTATACGTCCTTCCCCCCCCACCCCCACCTTTTTTATGCTATTAAAATTTGTGATTTGAATGAATGAAGAGGGGAGCTAGGTGGGATGCAATAATTTGCTTCTTGCTTGTGGAGATGGCAACAGAAATCTCATGTCCCTAAACGTATTGAAGGGTATGTACTAAAAAAAAAAAACGCATATATTGAAGGGTAGGACTTAGGGTTTAGATATGTACGTAGTTCAGGGTGAGTTAGTAAGCATAGCTAACTAGGGTTGTAAGTAGGTTGCGCTGAGTCAAGCTTTATCCCGAAAAGTCCAAGGTTACACCAAAAAATTTCAATTTGGCCTAGCCCAAGCCTATTACAAGTCTGACTGTTAGCCTCACTTGACTCATTTATAAAAAAATAAATGGTCTGGCCCAACCCATTAGCCTGTTAATTTTTTACTTTCAAACAAAATCATGAATCAACTTTACAAAATACTCAAGTCTGTTACTAAACCAAAAATCATAATTTCAACGTCCAAACAGAATCATGAATCACAGCAAAACTCATATAATATGCATTTAAGTCACTTCAAAAGCAAAATGCTCAAACTAAATAACATATATTTCATCAGATCCAAACAAATAAATCCATACTATGTAAATTAAAATAATTACATGCATCAACAAACATATCATGATGTTTGTAGTAAGTATAACATCTCCCAAAAACCTTTTAATATATTCATATACACAATTTAACATGCTGAGATGTTGGTTCCTCATATATAAGAAATAAAGTTAGATTTCTATTAAAATATAATCAAATGTAATTAAGTTATAAATATTACAATTGATTAAATTTATATCTTTTATTTTTTCTTCAAGGCATTCTTATTTTATTTTATTTTATTTAAAATAAATAGTACAATATAGACCGGCATGTAGGCTTATAGATCAGGTTTCGTAAAAGTGGGCCTACGGCCTTTTAACTAAATGAGCTTTCTCAAGGGCCAAGTTCGGCTTAGCGCAGTTTCACCCCTATAGCTAACTACCCCATTCTTATCCTATACATAGTGACTTTCCATCATGCCTTATTTGGTAAGCACCCTTTATCAAGAAACAGCGCCTAGTCCTATAACCTGACCTTGAAGATTTCCTTAGGTTGCTAGATATTCATATAAAATCTACCCCTAGATTGAACGACTAGAATCTTGATGATCTTTTATATCTTGAATCTTCATGACATATATATTTTATTGATTAAGAATGACAAATTTCACTTGCATCCAAATTCCAACAGCTTATACGATAAATGAATTAAAGACATTAAATATAAATGAAATTCACAGTTAAAATTGGGTGTAATTAACACGTATTATTCTTATATCAATTTAAATTAATTATTCCTCATGTATAATATATGTGCGTTGGGGGCAATAACATATGTATTTTTCATATTTTACATTATTTTCAATTAATTTGCGTATATATTCCCAAAATTCAATTTTTAGTTGATGAGAATCATAATATATTGCGTAGTATTCTTCAAAAGAGTTAGATCCTGCTCTTACAAGGCATATATATGTTTTGTTGTTCTATGCATAACTGATATGTTACATAAAGCACGGTTAGGGAAGAATTAAGTGGAAGCAGTGTTATTAAACCCGGCCCGAGCATTGACCCGATCAGGGTACTGGGTCATTGGGTCACTGGTCGGACCGGTTGACCCAGATATATATTGATATATAAAAATATATTTAAATATGAACATATAAATTCAATTATATTTTTCATATCTAAAATGAATTAAACAAGGTTCATTAAATAAGCTCAAAAATATGAAGCATAAATAAATACAAATGTATACTATTTCTATGTCAATTTAAATTTCAACTCAGAATCCCTGTAAACATACCTCTCAATGACATTGAACTCATATTTTCCAAATTCAGTTACATTAAAAATGACATATGTCATAATCTCTTAATTTATTATTTCGTAAATTGGTTCAATATTGGAAGCTGAAATTGGAGGTCATTGTAGTAAAGTATATTAGCAAATAAAATTACAAAATAAAAAATAAAAAATAAAAAATGAGTTCTACATTTTTTTGACAAGATGAAATGATTTTGGTTTTTTTTTAAATGCATGACCCGACCGGGCCACTGGGTCACCGAGTCACCGGTTTTTACCGGGTTTGACCGGATTTGGCCGGGTTTTTACCGGGTTTGACCGGGTCAATGCATGAGCGGTCCAATGTTTGACCCGGACCGGTCTGATGACTGGGTCGCCTGGTCCCGGGTCGACCCGGCCGGGTCGGGCCGGGTTTTACAACACTGAGTGGAAGGGTTAACTTGAAAATATGGGGTGACCACAGGGGACCTTTACCTTGTTGAACAGGTATTCTCTGACACCATGAAAAAGAAGAAAAAATTTAACAAGCAATTATTATTGGCAAGGCTCAATCATACTCATGTAGTATTTGTTATACACAGAAAGATCATACTAAAGCAAGAAACTAAAAGGTATTATTCGTGTAAAATCAGATATTTGTACTA
Source organism: Gastrolobium villosum (assembly GCA_032173675.1). Classification (NCBI taxonomy): domain Eukaryota; kingdom Viridiplantae; phylum Streptophyta; class Magnoliopsida; order Fabales; family Fabaceae; genus Gastrolobium; species Gastrolobium villosum. The sequence goes on along the minus strand of JAVKPL010005745.1, from coordinate 41,279 downwards.
ATTAATGCTAAAGATATCATGAAGATATAAATATAAGGAAAAAATGTGTATCATTTTAACGGATGTAAAGTTGTGTCATTTTAAGTGAGAGAAAAAGATAGATGGAGCAAGAAAGTGGACAAAATAAATAGACAAGAGGCGTACTTATGAAAGGCCTTGCTTATAAGCTCAAAGGCCACCAATATTATATAATTTTATAAAATAATAATAAAAGGAATTAAAAATGTAAATAATTTAAATTAATAAAATAATAATATTAATTTTTTTTTAATTATTGAAAACTTGATAAGCTAATAGGTCTAGGCCAAATTTTGTATTTTACTTTTATTTTTTAATATAGGTGAGGCCAAACCTATAATTTAATTTACATTAGGCTAATAGGTCAGGGAAGACTCATAGATATGGCCTATTTACACCAAAGCCTAGCATGACTTGGGCTAGTTACACCTCTACATGACATCAACAAACCCCAGTAAAAATCCATTATATCACCAATAACAACTAGTAAAAGAGACCACATAATTTTGTCAATAAAGACTAATCACAACACCTCTTAAATTTTATAACTGACACGAACAAAAAAGACAACAACAAAACTCAACATTCCCTCCCTTGAACTGATGTTCTTCAAAATGAGTTTATGTTGAATCATCATCAACATACGCCAAGTAAATGCAACTAATTTGAGAGGGTTGGTGAACAAATCAACAACTTGATCTTCACTTCTGCAGAAAACAAGATCAATTACACCATTCTTTGTAAGTTCCCTAAAAAAATGATACTTCACATCTATGTGCTTTCTCTTCCTACGTAAAATTCGATTTTTTATAATTTAAGGGTAATATTAATATCATGTAACAGAAAAACTAATTACTCTCTTGCACAAACAAAGAAAGCGCGGGGTCCACAATTTTTCTTTTTTCTTTTTTCCTATCACTTTCTCTCTCTTTAATTGAACCTCTGTTGGTGTAGCAACACAATTGCAATCCTTCAATTGAAGATTCTCTAAACCATCTTGCACATTTTTTTTTGGCAAATAAAAGTACCAGCAACGGATTGATCAACCTCAATGCCCAAAAAAAAAATAATGTATTAACCTAAGATCCGTCATCTCAAATTCATGCTTTATAGAATTCTTAGAAGTCTCAAACTTCAAGAAAAATGGGCTATTGCACTGGTTGCTCATTATCCTCATCTAAAATTGTTGAATTTCTCGCCGACAACTTGTTCCCTCAATGGCCAAAATCATCCTTTATCAAAAACCACATCACGACTAATGATACTTCTTGGTTATAAGATCATAAAGTTTGTAGGCCTTTGAATGATCACTAATACCAAGAAAAACACATTTGACACACTAGTCATCCAATTTCTTTCTCTTCTATTTTGGAACATGAGCAAAGCTATACACCTAAAATATTTGAAATGATCAACTATAGCTCTTTGGCCACTCCATGCTTCCTTAGTCGTGATATTTCAAACAACTAATATGGGATTTCTATTCCAAATATGAGTGCTCCAATTTACTGCTTCAGGCCAGAATATTTTTGGAACACCACTTATTTTCACTAAGCTTTACACCGTGATTAAGATTGTGTTATTCTTCCTCTCATTAACACCATTTTGTTGTGGGGAATAGGCTGTTGTAAGTTGTCATTTGATTTCTTCCCCCTCACAAAATTTTGCAAACTCTTGTGAGTTGAATTCTCCTTCATGATCAGTGCGGAGAACTTTTATTTGATTCCCAACTTCTTTTTCAATAAATGTCATATAGTTTTTGAAAGCCAATGAAGCTTTAGATTCCTCTTGTAGAAAAAAGACCCAAACTTTTTTACTAGAATCATCAATAAAGGTAATTATATATCTCTTACCTTTATAAAGATGGATTTGTTGGCCCGCAAATGTCAAAATGACACTTTCTTTGCCCTCCACGATTTTTCTTATGGAAATAGGTGGCTATGTTATTGAAATATTCACAAACTTAAGAAGTGGCTATTATTTGAGGAAGACTCGTCACCATGCTCTTCTGTTGTAATGTTTTAATTTGCCAAAGCTGAGATGACCATAAATGTCGTAAACCAAACTTCATCCTTTAAAGTAGCAGAAAGGCAAGAATTAGTTGCATTGTGAGGATAAAAAGGAAACATCCTCCTTTTGGTCAAAATGACTTGGGCAATTAAGCCTAATTTTTCACCTTCAATTCTACAAATGACACATTTAATAGAATTTTTTTCTTGTTATTGGCCACATTCATCAAATTAGTTTCCAATACAAGAACATACAACACATTTGAGATAAAATATATTGTAGCCTCTTTTGGATGGATTGTCACCATCACTTTCTTCATAACAAACACCATCGAATTGTCTCCAAACTTCATCGTGATGCGCAAATTTCATCCAAGTTAGGAAATAAACTTTTGTCTCCACACTTATGATTGCTACAACCAGTGTCCAGTTACCACATGTTTGGTTTTACTTCCTCCTCCTCATGGCACCTCATTAAAAGAGACATATCTTCCCATTTGATCTCTTTTTCTTCTTCTGCAAAGTTAGTTCTTTCCATACTTTTAAATTAGTTTGACATTCTGATGCATACTGGCTATACTTTGAAATTAGTTCTTTGCTTTGATATCTTTCAAATTTGCTGCTGTTTAGGTATTCCTTGCATTGCTGTCAACTGAGCTCCATTTGCTGGTTCGACAATGTAATTTGTAACAACATCCCAATATTCTTTTGATAGGAGAAAGTTCTCCATCAACATGCTCCAATGGTCATAGTGAACATAGAAACGTGGAATAGCTGCTTGAATCCCAATGTCAATTGATAAAGATTGACATACCTCGTCGAACCTTCTGCGTAAGTTAGCGGTGGTTTGAATCGATGTAAAGAACCAATTCAACCCATGGTTTGAATCAATGTAAAGAACCAATTCAACCCAAAAGCTTAAGCTGTTGGGTTAGTGTCAAAAGTTAAACACCAGTAACATCAATACTGTAATATTCATTTTTTCATTCATACTCATTCCTCAAGGTGAGGTCTTTATATTTACAAGAGCAGTTACAATCAACCTGCTAATAAATAGGATAAAATAACAACTAATCTAATAATCTAAACGGATATTTACAAAATCATAACAGTCTTACAATAATTTAACAATAATTTAAGTTACATATTTTAACACTCCCCCTCAAGTTGGTGCAAAGATATTGATCATGCCCAACTTGTCTATTGTTTCTTGAAACACTTATGTGGATCCAGCCTTGGTTAGCACATCAACAAGTTGATTTTGAGAATTGATAAATGGAAAGTGGATTGTACCTTCATCTAGCTTTTCTTTTATAAAGTGTCTGTCAACCTCAACATGTTTGGTTCTATCATGCTGGATAGGATTGTGTGCAATATCTATGGCAGCCTTGTTGTCACAATGTAGATTCATAGGTTGGTTATGGAACAGACCCAAATCTTGCAGAACTTTTTTTATCCAAAGCAATTCACAAACACCCTGTGCCATTCCTCTATATTCTGCTTCTGCACTAGATCTAGCAACCACCTTTTGCTTTTTACTCTTCCAAGTAACCAAGTTTCCTTATACAAATGTAAAGTATCTTGAGGTTGACTGCATAGTTGTTTTGTCCCCTGCCCAGTCAGAATCACAGTAACCTTCAATAGAGGATATATTGGTTTTTTTAAATAATAAACCCTTGCCAACTGTTCCCTTTAAGTACCTCAAAATTCGAAATACTGCTTCCATATGATCAATACTAGGAGAATGCATAAATCTACTTACCACACTTACTGCATAAGCAATATCTGGTCGTGTGTGAGATAGATAGATCAGTCTCCCTACTAATCTTTGGTACCTTCCAATATCAGTAGCTATTTGGTCAGGATAAATACCTAGTGAGTGATTCATTTCCGTAGGAGTTCCTGTTGGTTTGCAGTTCAACATCCCTGTCTCTGTTAGCAAATCTAGAGTGTATTTTCTCTGTGTTAGGGATATTCCTTGCTTTGATCTTGAGATTTCAATCCCCAGGAAATATTTTAGTTCACCCAAGCTTTTCATTTCAAATTCGATATTCAAGTAGTTTTCCAATTTCTCCATTTCTTCTAAATCATCTCCAGTGAGCACCATGTCGTCTACATATACTATCAGAGCAGTGATCTTTTCCTCTTTCCTCTTAATAAATAAAGTATGGTCATCATTGCTTTGGCTGTACCCAAACTTTTTCATAGCTGTTGAAAATCTCCCAAACCATGCTCTAGGTGATTGCTTAAGGCCATATAATGCCTTTTTTAGTCTGCAAACTTTTGATTCATTTGCGGCTTCTATGTTGATTCCCGGTGGTATATCCACATACACTTCTTCCTCAAGATCCCCATTCAAAAATGCATTCTTTACGTCAAACTGTTTGAGAGGCCAATTTCTGTTTGCTGCAAGAGAAATAAGGATGCAGATAGTGTTCAACTTGGCTACAGGTGCAAAGGTGTCCTGATAGTCATGCCATATTTTTGGGTGAACCTTTTAGCTACTAGTCGTGCCTTGTACTTGTCTATACTCCCATCAGCCCTTAGTTTTATTGTATATACCCACTTACATCCAATGCTTCCTTTTCCTCTAAGTAGATGAACAAGCTCCCAAGTTGAATTTTTTTGTAAGGTTTCCATTTCAGTATTCATTGCATTTTTCCACTTTGGATCTCCAAGTGCTTCCTGCACATTGTTAGGAATGCATACAGCAGATAACTGATTTACAGATAAAGCATATGAGTTAGATAACCTATGAGTGGATACATAATTGTTTATGGGGTACTTAGCCTTAGCCTGTAGGTCAGGTTCATATACTTTCCTAGGAATTCCTTTAGTTGGTCTTAGAGAGTATCTATTTGGAGGTTCTGTTTGAATGTCCAGAGGTGTGAGAGATGTAGTTGGTTCATACATTACCTCAGTATTGGAAACATGAGGCTGTTCAGGATCATCTCTGGATGAAGAGTTGGTTATTGGAGCTAGTTGTGGGTCTTCAGCTTGTGATTCTATTATTCGGTCTTCAGGGGCTGTATTGGTGCTTGTTGTATCCAAGTTAGGTGTACCTTCAAATGGATTTAAATTTGAGGGAGGAAAAATTTTGAGAAGTACTTCTCCTCCAATTTGAGAAGAGGAGGTCTCCCCCTGAGGAGAAGAATTGATTTCTCCCTCTGAAAAAAAAGGTACCTGTTCATGAAAAGACACATCCAAGGTAACATGTAACTTATGCAAAATAGGATCAAAACATCGATATCCTTTCTGAGTTTCCGAATATCCTACAAACACACATTTTGTAGAACTAGGATCTAATTTGTGACGTAGGACTTTTGGTGTATGAACATAGGCACAACATCCGAAGACTCTAGGCTCTAGATTAGGAACATGAGGAATTAAGAAATGGGATTCAAGTGTTTGTTGAGGTGTTTGAAAATTCAGAACACTAGATGATGTTCTATTAATCAGATAGGCAGCAGAAACTAATGCCTCTCCCCAAAATCTCTTAGGAACATTCATGCCTAGTAAAGAAGCTCGAACAACCTCTAACAAATGCCTATTTTTTCTCTCAGCTAGGCCATTCTGTTGTGGTGTATATGTGCAAGATGTTTGATGTTTGATGCCATTTTCAACCAAGAAGGAATTAAAATTCTGACTGGTGTACTCAGTGCCATTGTCAGTTTGTAAAATTTGAATTTTAGACTGGTACTGAGTGAGAGTTATAGAGTGGAATCGTTTAAAAGCATTCAAGACTTCAGATTTTTGTTTTAAAAGAGTAACCCACGTTAGTCTGGTACATTCGTCAATAAATGTAACAAAGTAATGTGCTTGAGACAGCGATGATTCCCTAGATGGGCCCCAAACATCTGAGTGAATAACTTGAAAATGAATAATACTTTTATTGAGACTGGGAAAATAGGGAATATGATGGCTTTTGGCCATTTCACATATGTTACATTTAAAATCAGACTTATTGAAAGACGAAAAAAACTTGGGAAACAATTTTTCCAAATAAGTAAGGGAGGGATGTCCTAATCTATTATGCCATAACCAGATAGATTGAGCAGCTTTATCAACAGCAGTATTGGAAGACTGGACTGAAAGAGAAACTGATGTCTGAGTTGTCTCCAAGAAGTACAATTTACCACGCCTAACACCATAACCAATTTTCATCCGTGTTGAGATGTCCTGAAAAATACAGCAATCAGGGAAAAAAGAAACAGAACATTTCAAGGAGCCAATGATTCTGGAAACAGATAACAGATTAAATTCCAAAGAAGGAACCACTAGAACATAATCTAAAGAAATATTTGGAGTTAAAGAAATAGATCCTTGGCCAGTAATCGGGGAGGTATCACCATTTGCTGTGGAGATAAAAGTTTGAGTACAAGGTCCACAATTATGCAACTCAGAGGGATCTCTAATCATATGATCAGACGCACCTGTGTCAATTACCCACACATGATTTCTAGACAATGTGGAAAAAAAACTGGTTCATCAAAATTACCTTGATGAGCAACGAAGGCAGCAGAGGGAACAGAGGAATCAGATTTTGTGGAAAGAGGACCACCAACAGGGATCTTCCGGCGGGGCTGCTTGTTGAAGTCCCACCATTCAGGGTACCCAATAATTTCAAAACACCTTTGTTTTGAATGTCCAGCAGCACCACAATGGGTGCAAGAGAAGTGATTTGATTTTGCAGTAGAAGAGAACTTACGGGGCTTCGAAGCTGTAGATGATGGGAGTGTCAGCAATGTCGTGTTGTCCGAGGCATGATTAGAAGATGCCATTGTCTGTCTCTGTGTGATCTCGCGACGGACGAATGCATAGGAGCCCTCCAGATCCAGTTTTGGTTCTTTGCGATGTATTTCGCCTCGAAGATGGTCGAACTCAGAATCCAAACCACTAAGAAAGATGTGAACCCTCAACCGAGCCATGGCTGAGTGGAGATGAACAATTTTGTCAACGGTAGAGGCCTGAGTATTCATTCGATGATCAATCTCCTGGAAAATGGCAAGCAGCTCATTGTAATACGTGGCCAGAGGGCGACCTTGCTGTTTGGTGGAGAAGGATCTCTGATTCAGTTCGAAAAGACAGGTTTCATCTGATGCATCATAGTACGTTCATTTGCAGGCCTCCCAAATCTCAGAGGCAGTCTCCAACCGTAAGAACCGGGTCATCAGAGAAGGGGTCATCGAATCAATAAGCCAGCTTTTGACCCTTTTGTTTTCCGTAACCCAGGAATCGAATAGGGGATCTTCTGGTGACGGTTTAGAGGTTGCTCCGGTGAGATATCCGGTTTTGTTGCGTGCCCCAATCCTCATATCCATCAACTGGTACCGCAGAGGGTAATTGGTTTCACCCAGAACGATGGTCACAGGGAAAGAAGAGGAATCTTGTTGGATGATGATGGGGTTAGGATTCGGTGGTGGGACGGTGGCTCTGCTGGGGTTAGAGTTTGGGAAAGTGGTTTCTGTTTCTAAGGAAGTGAGGTTGAGGTTTTCCATCGTAGGTAGGAAAAAAGAAAAAAAAAATTGTTTGGGGAATTATGGTGGTGGGGAACGTACGATGGGTTAATGTGAGGATAAGTAATTGTGTGGCTCTTTTGATACCATGTCAAAAGTTAAACACCAGTAACAGCAATACTGTAATATTCATTTTTTCATTCATACTCATTCCTCAAGGTGAGGTCTTTATATTTACAAGAGCAATTACAATCAACCTGCTAATAAATAGGATAAAATAACAACTAATCTAATAATCTAAACGGATATTTACAAAATCATAACAGTCTTACAATAATTTAAGTTACATATTTTAACAGTTAGGCTACATTAATGGTTTTATATATCTCAACACGCCCCCTCACACGAGAGCCCACTGGGCTTGAAGGGTGGACAATGCACAGGTCCATCTACTTGTGTGAACAAAGAAATTCCACTTGAAAAAAAGTGGGGGGCGACGAGGATCGAACCCGGGACACGAGGCTCTGATACAATGTAAAGAACCAATTCAACCCAAAAACTTAAGCTGTTGGGTGAGGCTATATTAATGGTTTTATATATCTTAACAATCGATTATCAGGTTTCCTCTTTTGATAGGTAATACATAATTCCACTGTAAACCATCAATGATGTTAGTGTCTTTCATAATCTTACATGGAGGCATTCCTTCCCTTAATCTAAACTTTTTATATTAAAAAAATACAGCCATCATTTGGATAATGGAAGGACAAGAAAGGAGCAAAGATTGAGGACCATCCTATCGTGAATGCTAGGTAAGTAGCTACACATTTCCTTCCTAATATGCTATAAGAAATCTCATTTCAGAATAAGGGGGATAACTTTTCTGATTTAAAAACATGAGCAAAGTTCTACTTAAACCAATCTATGATCTATTAGCACTCGAATTTTCTTGTCAGATAATGAATTAGTGATGCTTTGATTCTCTTAACTTTTATTTTAGTTGATTACTGGTAAAATTATTTTCTAAATAAGAATATAAGTCTCTTAACTCTCGTATTTTATTTATTTATTTTTCTTGTTGGAGAAGAAGGCAATCCTAAGCCTTGAGTCTATATATAAACTTTAGGCTTTTGGGTTCTTTATCCTTCTCCATACTTAAATTGAAGAGAAAAATATCTTACATTGGACCCTTACTAATATATTGTTTTTAATTACTTTAGTTCTTGACAAATCAACTATTGTAATTTAATTTCTTATTGTATGAAATGTTTTACTATGTGTTTCTTCGCTGTTTCACTTATGTTATAATGGGTAAAAGATTAAAAAAAAAAGTTCTACAGTTTTTACAAATTGTTAATCTGTTTCTGGTAGTTAATATCTCATGCACCTCTCGAAGATGAATAAACCTGTTTATATTTAAAATTGGCCGATGATTATTGCACACTCATATTATGATCACACACTTTTGCATTCAAACATTATTGGATATTCAAGTGTGATGGACTTCTACATTAGTTGGTAATAGATTAAATAAAGTCCATATATGTGGAAAGATTCATGAATATAATGTTTTAAAGTTTTGGGTTGAGACATGGTATTGGATCCATTTGATATAATTGGTCTAACTTAATCCATTGACGATATATGTTGCCTCAACTAACCTGGTGTTTGGCTAGAGATCTTGAATATCCAACAATATTCAAGATCTCTCTCTCATTTTTTTGTCTTTTACTCTCTTCCTTTTTATCACTTTCAAATATGTTCGTTGAGGCTTTCAAATGAACTTAATTTTAAAAACTTTATGCTACGCTTAAATGGGACGGAAATCAGAAAAAAAAAATGATCAAAACGTTTTAAGGAAATGAATAGAGAGAAAATGAGCGAAAAGTTTCCCCATCCTTACGATCAAAGGGGATTAGTTCAAATGATACATATTTGATAAACTTAGATAAGGTCTTGATTGTGAATGCAAAAAATCTTCTTTGGGAGACCTAACCACGCCATGACTTGAAGGTTCCCGACTCGAAGAAGATTGCCTCCCATGGAGATTATATACTTGTAGTTTATCAAAAAAATAAAAATAAAATGTTCCATCCTTACACCACTCATTAAATAATTGTGTCTAGTGTCCAATGAAGCAAAAATTTAACACTTGACACATGTAGATCCTAGAGTATAGAGTCATTGTAATTTTTTTTTAACCCTACAGAATCATTTTAAGTTAAATTTTTTAGTTTTTGGGAACTTAATTGCCACCCTAATTATTAAAATCATCATAAATTTATATACATTTGACGAATAAGATGAAATGGTTAAAATGAAAAAATAGTACAGTTTAACCGTTTGTGCCTTGAATTTACCAATAAGGAAAAGTATAAAAGAGCCTATACAAGCAAGACATGTGGCAAAGAAGAAAAGGATAGAGAAAAAAGGTCAGTTTGATTAAATATATAGCTGTAAGTCTAGAATTGATTTAAGGTTTTCATGTTCTAGTAGGACCATTTAATAAAGAATTGTTGCTTAAAAGAAACACATGTTGTAATCCATAAATACCCAACAACAAAAATCATCAGATCCAGCAATAAAGTGTATTGACCTAAAATTCAAGCTACAAGTAATGAATTTCCAACTTGCCATCAGTTCCACCATATTGTCCAACAACTGCGTAACAAATTCTTATCCACCTTCTTAACTTACCTTCAAAGGTCCTAAATGTTAGTAGCTTTCAAGGTCTTATAAACATCACATTAATTGCTCTTCAAGCAATGTGAGACTATACATCTCAACAGTAACGAATGGGGATTCTACTATCTATGAACAAAAGTAGATCAGAGGATAGAAAATTTGAAAATCTATAACTGAAGGGACCAATTAGATAATTTAGATGGCACCACTGTAAAGGAATAAATCTCTAATTGCATATTGTTTAGACTATATATCCTTTTCCCTCCTTTTCTCTTTTTTTTTTTGTTGGTAAAAGTCCTCCTTTTCTCTTAATTTTCAAAGGGTAAGATCTTTATATATCATTGTAATTTATATTCTCAATCTTGTTTTCAAAGGTTCATCTTTATATATCAGTATAATTTATATACTCAATCTTGATGGTTAATTTTACTTATATTCAACAATTCTAATTTATTATTTATGTGAATAATTAAATATAAATAGATCAATAACTAAAAATGAGTGTAAAACTTTTTATTGTTATACCAATATAATTTGTGCCCAATTTTCAAATGTATTGTAAATTTCATTTTCCTCTCTCCATTATTAACAAGTAATGCTACACTTCACACTCCAAATAGCAAAACACAAAAATACAACTCTGTGTAGGCCATTACAATATTACAATGGCACCTACCAGAATATTGTCGTTGGGACCAATCATATTCTTGAGTGTGTAACATTACTAATTATTTATAGGGGAAACTATTTCTTTATAGTTTCTCTCTCATTTTGGCAGATAAATTATTTCTTCATCTATTTGGACTTTTCAATGATAAGAAAGGTTATATCATAATTTAAAATGATTGAACCTAACTGTGCTCGTGCTCGACATCATGGAAATGCTTTAAGCCTATTGCTTTTCAAAGTTATATTGTCTTTAAATACAATGGATTCTTTCACATTGGAGTCAAAATTTGACACAAATTCTAACCGTTGATTTTCGTCAATCTGAAAGTTATAATTTATCGAGTCATACTTATTAATTAATTAGTAATTCTCAATAAATAATAACTGTCAATTAGTGAATATATATATATATATATATATATACAAAATTTGTAAACAGATCCTTCCCCTATATATATATATATATATATATATATATATATATATATATATATATATATATGATCATTTGACACCGGTGTCAAACTTCTAAATTTGACACTAAATCCTAATCGTTGATTTTCGCCAATAAGCGATTATCATTTATTGAGAATTGATAATTTATTAATAAGTTTGATTGGCAGAAATAATAACCGTTGATTGGAGAAAATCAACGATTAGAATTTGGTGTCAAATTTCAAAGTTTAAAAAGGATCTTGCCATATATATATATATATATATATATATATATATATATATATATATAGGAGTTTACATTTCTACAGCTGCTGTATGTGCAGCAATCAAATCCTTATCATATATATACTTGAAAGCATTAAATGTGGAGAATCATAATCATACACCTGTCGTTGTTGTACATAAAGCGGCTGTATATATATCCATATTACAAGGATAAGTTATTCCATTTATTTAATTATTGATTAGATCTATGGAAACCTAGTTTCTATTTAAACTTCAATCTTGAAGGATCAGACCCAAAGACAAGAATTTCTTCAAGTTCCTTAATTAATAGCCACATCTTAGTTTGTCAATCATAGGCCTAGTCGTTACCAATGCAAATTTAGAATCATAAACTGGGAAGAAAAATAATAGATGAACAAATAAAGGGAATTCAGGCTAAAACATTACAGAAATCATATTATCAATGACTTCTCAAACTTTGTCTTTGCAACAATATTAATATCTTTGCCACTTTATTGTTGAAGTTATCAACCTAATATATAATTTAGAAATTAAAAATTAAAAAATATCTTTTGATTCTTATAAAGCTGCATGTGCAGGAAAAAAAATCATTGTTATGCATGGACTCTTCAGTGCTAATCACACCATTAATACAGTTTTTTTCTAGTTGAGATTGTTCAAATTCAGTTGGCAATATACTATATATATTAAGAAATTCAATTTAGCCTTAGGAAGAAAGAGATGGTAAAACTCATATGCATTTGATACACCCAACTGATCTTACATAAGCTTCAAAGATGTAAAAAAATGCAAGCTTAAATAAAAATTTCCAGTAATGTAAAATATCACTCCTTCTCTTCTTAATGTGAAAAAATGAAAAAACTTCTTAATATGCATGCTGTATCAAATAAGTACAAGAAGCAATTAATAATGCTATGCTATGAGTGGTACATATGAGTAGAAATACCCAGACTCAGTAGGTAGGGAGAGAACTTAGATTCAATTCCCACCAAATATATTTTTGAGGGATGATGAGCTTTAATTATGACTAAATCCCGACTCAGAATTAGTCTCGTAACTATATCAAAGAGTCGAAGTTTGTGAGAATACTCGAAAGACCGACTCACCTCAAAGAAATAATTAGAGTAGGTATACCAAAAAATAAAAAATACCCGTGATCATTCCCATGTTAAAATATGAATTTAAACCAATACTTTAATCTGTCTGCATTTAGCAAATTAATACATTGCACCAAACCATCAAATCATAATGAGCAAGACAATCAAGTTTACTTCACAGGGCAACAACAAGAATCAGATTATAATTTCAAACTGCTACTTAAAACAAAATGCAATGTTTGAGAGAAAGCAAATCATATTGTGAAAGACACAAAAAAACACCATAACTTGAACTATATTACTTTAGGATTTAGACATTCTTGTATGATTTTTCCTGGATCTGTTCTGCTTTTTTAATGTGGTTAATTAACTTCTATTCTTTCATATTTAATTTGAGTTTCATCCATATGTGATCTCTTTATACTAAAAATTAGTATATTTACATGAGTAACTTATTTGCTTATTTTCAAAATAGAATTTTTCTTACAGGCTGATTAATAATGCAAATCAAAGGTGCATGCCCAACATCTATAGCTCCACTGCAAACAGAAGATGAAAGATCTTGGATTTTCTTCTGTACCACATCCTCTTACAACATGGTATATAACTGCTTGAAAAAAAATTTAACCATAGAATATATTAGTCAATGTTGAACATTAACCAAATTACTATATATAAATATTAAAATAAGATAGAAGGAACAGTTCTTGATAACTAATTGGCATTAAACAATGCCAACCACAATTGGTCAGAAATAATACACCCTTTGTCCCAAATGTCTGATCCATGAGCAAAAGATCAGGTACAAATTAACATTGTCAAAAGGGAATATAGGACAGAAAAGTTACAGGTGAAAAAAAAACACAGAAAGATGCCTTCATGCTTCCTTGGCTAAGCACAAGAGAGTTCATTCAGATCAGATGATACTGAAAACTAACATACTAATGTAGACGTGGATTGGTGCACTCCTCCCAAGACTTTCCAAAGATTTGGAGCCCTGAAAATTAAGACTTAGAACTGTACATATAATATCATATTCAAAATCTTAGGTTTCAAGAAGTGTACTTAGCAGCTATGAAGCACCGATACGGCGTTCTTGATGATACAGGATGTTGATTACCAAACAATACGTGTCCGATACGCGTATCCGATACGTTGGAAAATTTTTTAAGGAGTATCGGTGCTTCTTAGCTTAGAAGCATGTTCATGAAACACACACACACACACACATACCTGTGGAGAGGTTCATGGTGGCTATGGCACAAAAGTTGGAGCGGCCAGAGGTGGCACCATTAGCATCCCAATTTGGAGACAAATTAGGGAAGGAGTGGTAGTCACTAGTGTTGTTGTTGAAACTTGTTTCCTTAGGGATCATAAGGTTTTGGTGATGATGAGAAGACATTAATGAGGGTTTCAACTTTCTCTTGATCACAATGGATTCCTCAATAACATTGAAGTCATCTCTTGGTGCTTCACTACCCAGAGGAGATTGGTGCATGATTTGAAGGTTTTCAGTTGCAGGGCACTTTTTCTTCAAGTCTTGCACCCTTCCTCCAATGGTGGTAGTAGTGTTGCACATCTTGTTACTAGTCCTTTCCCTTGCTCTTGCTCTTGCTTTTTCCCTTGATTCCTTCATCTTTGCCTTAACACAATAAGCAGGTTCCTTCTGTGCCCTTTTCATCTTCCTCTCTTTACTAGCATCACTTCCACCCATCCATGACTTGTGATCATTTGAATCTAACCCTTCTAGGTTTGGAGTATAATCATGTTGTTGCTTGATCCCAGAAACCACTTCACAGTCTTCACAATCAGAAGATGAGGAGAAGCTCTTATTAGCACCTTCACTGTTGCTGTTCTTGCTCCTTGCTAGCTCCTTAATTGCTTTCTTGGACTTGTTGAAGAGCCATTCAAGGGTGTTGCTTGCTTTGTCAAACCCTAACATGTCTTGAAGATCAAAGAACTTGCGAGCAATCTCAATGGACAACCTCACCCTTCTGTCTCTCAAACCCTGAGAGGTGTAAATCTTGCTGTGCCTATCTTTCTTCACTGGTTTCTTTGTGAGCAAACACGAAATGCCATAGTGAGAACCATTAAGGTCCTGTTTGAGCATTGCAGAACCACCACCACCGCCACCGCCACCGCCACAGTTATCTGCAATTGCCAAATTGGTCAGTGTTTCTGGGATATGATTGTTATGGGTTGGTATATAAGGAACAGAAAGTGGATCATGAAGGAAAGTGTTACTTGTAGAACCATTTTCAGGGTTAAGGAAAGGAAAATGAGGGTATGAAGAAGAAGAAGAAGATGAAGGGAAGTAAGGATAAGGGCCAGAATTGTAAGAGGAAGGGAACATCTGAAGTTTTTTCAAATTAATTCAAGAAGATCAAGAAAAGAAAAAGAAAAAGAAAAAGAAAAAGAGAAAAAAAAAAGCCCTAGCTTTTGTGTGAAATGAGGACCACCCTAACACTACCACAGAAGAAATATCTTTCTATCTTCCTCTGAATAATGAGAACTACTTTTTCTTTTCTCACTCAGCTTCAACTTAACGGTCCAAAGTGATGCCCCCAAGGTACCCTTTTTATATATATATTTTTCTCTGTGAAGGGGAAAAAAAAAAAACAAAACTAGTAATGAGTACTAACAACACATATCCCAGAAGAAAAAGAAAGTGGTTTGAGAAATAGATCAGAAGAACTTAGATTTACTTTGCACAGTTTCTATCATTATGTGAATGGATTTTGTGTTGGACTAAGTTCTTGGGTAGAGAGGTATATACAAATGAAGTGGGGTTGAAGGAGAGAGAAGGACACAGTAATAGTGTAAGTAACATAGGACAAGACACACGTAATTTAAGGGTTTTTTGCCCCCCATTATGTTGAAGCAACGTAAGCAGAGCAGGGTCAAATCATTCAACTTTTGAGCTCGTTATAATATATATGTTTGTGTTTGTCTGGTGTCGTTAGGGTTAGGGTTCTGCTTAGTTATTTCTCATAAGAATTTTGAAGAAATCAGGGATTAAAAGTAGGTTTACGTAGTAGTTCTTGATGTATTAAAATCTAAACACTAAACCCTAATATTACTTCACCAAAAATAAAATAAAATAATGGGACATGATCCCTTTACAAATTTTTTGGAATTTTTTTACAAATTACACTATATTCTTCCGGGAGAACATAGGGTAGTTTGTAAAAGTTTGTATTCTCCCGGGAGAATATAATGTAGTTTGTAAATAAAAAAAGTTTGTAAATATAATCTGCCTCTAAAATAATACATGTGTATGCTTAATATTTGTGGTGATGGTGAAAAGTTCTCATAATTTTGAAGTAGAAATTAATTATTTGGGTTTTTTTTTTTTTTTTTTTTTTTTTGGCTTCAAGTTTTTAACCCAAGGGCCATGAAGTAAAGGGTGAGTGAAAACGGTGTAAATAGTGTACAACGGCTTCTTCGTACAAAGGATTTGGATATTCTAGAACGAGGAAGGTAAGATAGTAATTAATCACTGAAAATTATGAAAGTACATTCACACATATCTATAACTTGTACTCATGTTGTTAGGTGTTTCTTTTTCATAAAATTATAAACACTTTAAATTTTTCTTGTCAGCATGTATTCATAATCAGTGATTAGAAATCTTTCTCAATAATTACTTTTTCTTAAATTTGAACTCTTACGATTATAACTCGTTTATATTAAATTCAATTATTTTAGTTCAAGTATTGTCAAATGATTATGATTTGGGTAAAGGATTTTTACGGTCACAGAAGAAGTTATTTCCAGCGAGCTCAAAACGATGTTGTTTGGGACAAAAATCAAGGTGTTTTTGTAATTATAATATATTATAGGGTTATATTAGTCTTTACCATCATAATTTTTTAATCATATAAACCAAAACGACGTCGTTTTGAGCTCACTGCAGATAAAGTTATCTTCGGTGATTGGAGAAATATTTTTCCCTTATAAAAGGAAAGGCTAAGATTGTATAAAAGGATTATTGTTATCCTATTCTTGCTGGTCGGGATTTAACGGGGAGTGATTTTTTTTATTCTTCTAATATTATTTTTTCTATTCTTAAGACTGTGATTTGAAATCTTTTATTAATGGTTATTATTCAGGCAATTTTCATTGATCACTTATGAAGTATCTAAATCCATGTATAAATACATAATAAAAAGGAAGTATTATATTGACTTTGAAATATATACATTGAACAATCTTAACAATTAGACAGTGACTTAACAATTTTTTATTAGTAACTTATAAGGAGTTTTACCCTAATTAAATTTAAAACTTAATTAAACATATAATATACCAACTCAGCAAAAAAGACAAATTGGTAATATCAAAAAATTAGGGTTCTTTTGAGTGGCCCGTACCACCTACTGTCATTTTCAATCGGGAAAAGCCATCCATCTCTGACACCAATTGCTCTGCTTCACTTTTGAAGAGGGTGGGGGTCGTCTCTGCAGATCTCTTATCACTTTGAATATCAGAAAACTGTAGTTGGTATATTTATACAAAGTCATGGCTTTTTTACTTCTTTAGTCTTCTTTCATAACCTAGCTATTTGAATTTGTATATGAAAAGAAATATATTATATATAAATATATGGGTTTTATAATTCTCATGTAACATGAGAATTGAAATCTCATGTTGTAGAGATAAAAAACATGTGAGACCCATATGTTAGAAAAAAATTATGTATAGGACCCACATCAGCACGGAAATCGGAGGGTGTGTAGGAAGATTGCAATTCTCATGTTAAATGAGAATTATAAAACGTAAGTATATATACGTAGTACCATTGGTGTGTATCTCAACTTGGATCTGAATTTCAGTAATTTGCTGAGGTAATTGTAAGTGATAAACTTGATTTGAAAGGATAAGAGGGTCTTATTAATGTTTGCCATTGTTGTTTACTTTTTCCATTTCTTTGTGAAGGACCATCTTACCTAACAAGCTAAATAAAGTGAATGTAGGGAAGATTTCAGGTTATGGTTTTCCAAAGAAATCCAAAAAGGGTAAATAACTGTCTCGTGACCTCTTTCTTTTACCTTCCCCTTTGTAGTAAACTAGTAATCACAATTCACAATTCACAATACAAAGCGAAGATGATCAGTAACTTCTTATATATTATTATTATTATATTGCTAATATATATATATAATACTTTACATTCTCTTCAAGCTTTACACGTAAATTAAGATTCATGATATATAATTATTCCTTATGCTCGGTCAGTGAAACTAAGATCATTTTAGAGAATTATAATATAGGATATTCTATCCCATATCAAAGTAGTAGTTACCTATGTTAGTTAACATATTAAACTGTTAATGATGAGTTTATATATTTGATTTTGTTATGGACTAAATTTCGGTTCCAAGCCCATTTGCCAAGAAGCTTAAAACCTAGGAGCCCTACCATCCCACCTTTCTTTTACTTCGGTTCAGGTCAGGTAAATGATTGAGATTGTTACCCTAAGCTTGATTCTTGAATAGAACAGATTCATAGTAAGTATATATATATATATATATATATATATATATATATATATATATATATATATCACTCAATAATTAAGATTTTTACTTTTAGTAAACAAAAACTTCTTAATTAGGTGTATATTAATTTCCCAAATAAAGAAAGGGGTAGCTGCAAAAATAGTATATAAAGGTGTTACGTATAAGTGAAGTAATGGGCCTAAATAGGTTGACTCGGGTTAGGCTTTGACTTAAATATATTAGGCTTATATAAAATATTTTAGGCCTATACTGAGTTGTTAGTCTTGTATAGGCACAAATTATAAGTCTGGTATAACTTACATTTAAAAGATAAAAAATTTGGCCTAGGCTTGTTAGCCTGTTTAAGTCTATTAGGCATTCAATATTTAAAAAATAATAATTAAAATACTATTACTTTATTATTCAAAATCATTAAACTAATAATTTATTTATTTTATTTAAAATAAATAATATAATATAGACCGGCCTAGTAGCTTGTAGGCCCGATATGTAAAAAAAAAATCTATAGTATGCTTTCATACCATGCTCATCAAACTTTGATCTAAAGATTTGCATGCATAGTTTTCTAATTACGTTGTGAAATATAATTATAATTTATCCAATTATAGTCCTTTGTGTCTTTTTCATAATTTTATCAATTGAATTTGTAGCATAAAAATAATAGTTTCTGTGAAATTTAATAATTTTTTGTATTAAAAAAATACTTATCGAGTGTGGCAACCAAACGCAAAACAATGTTTCTTTTTTGTGAAGCAAAATACCCAAGGCTCAATTAATATGAGTGAACTGCATCAACTCAAAGATTTTGAATTTAATCCTTATTGATGACTTTTGAAGCTATTAACATATCTTTTAATCTTATGATTGTTATAAAAAAAATTTTGTCAATAAAAAATTGAGGAAGGTTATATTTATAAAAAAAGATATTATAATCAAATTTTAATCATTGATTACCGTCAATCTGATTGTTATAATTTATTGATAATTAATAATTAATTAATAAATGTGACCAAATAAGTTTTAACCGTTAGGTTGGCGAAAGTCAACAGTTAAGATTTGATTATAAGAGTTTGTAAACGAATTTTTTTTTAAATATAACATCTCTATAAAATTATCATTTACATACTTCTATATTGTTAGAGAGATATAATATTAAATCATTAAAGGCTCATCACTTACAAACTTGAACATGTATTGAAGTGATTGCTTTATTATGGTATTAGAGTCAAGGTGATTACGGGATCACAAATTCAATCTTCATTGCTTCCATGGGGTCACAATGTAAAACAAAAAAAAGTGACCTGTAATATTTACATTCTAACCCAAATAGCTCTTGCATAAAAGAATGTGTTAAAGAGATATAATATGAAATTATTGAAGATTTATTATCTCTGGATTGCTTTGGTTGTTAATTTACAAAAACTTATTACTCTATAATTTCCCTGGATCCGGATCCTCTGATGTAAAAAATCACATGACATGGTAAAGTGGGAAATCATAACCAGACAAAGATGGATCAATGGTAATAAAAGAGGAGAGAGAAAAAAATAGTAAAATATGTAGTTACAAAATCATAACCATTGATTTAACTTTGTATGATTGTGATCTTCTCAGATGACTATCTCATGTTTTTTCTCACATTAGAGGATCCATTTCCAATTTCCCTTTTCAACCAATAAGTTGCCACCAATCTAGAAAGGATTCCGGAGGAAATTAATTCTCTACTTAATTAGCGTATACAGTGAAAACGGCAAGAAAATAAGAAAAATAATGAATAATGAAAATAAGAATTATAAAAGAAAGAAGAAAAATATTAAAAAAGGGAAAATTTGACTCATGGTCATTAATGTACCTCTAAAGTCCAGTTCGGAGAAATGACACTACTTTTCCTATACAGAGAGTCGATGTACTAAATTATAAGAGATGGTAACTCACTTAGCGATAGAAAATTAAGTGGGGTGTAGAGGTGTCAATATAGGTTATGATACGCGGGTCGATCCGTGACATGATATGAAAATTTGTGTTCGGGTTGATTTGAATAAAAAATCGTGTCATGTTTGTATTGGAAAAAATGACACATAAAAATTCTGTGTCGTGTTCGTATTGATGTATTCGTATTCGTGTTGAACCATATTTTTTTAATTATTTTTTATTGTTATTTTTTATTTATTTTTTAATTTCGACCCTTTTTAAAAAAAATATTTTATCAATTACCGTTTTGACCCTTATTTTGCATGTTATTTGTATCGTATCAACCGCAAAATATTCGTGTCGTGTTAGTGTTGAAGATTTTGGCACGAATAAGAATTCGTGTCGTGTTCGTGTTGATGTATTCGTGTCTTGTCAAATTCGTGTCATGTCAAATACATGTCGTGTCAACCCGTTTTGACACCCCTAGTGGGATGGGAGTATTTGTTTGATCCTTTTCAGTATTATCTTTAGGAGAGATTTAAAGTCTTAATCTGAGGATCCGTCCCGAATCGGACTAGTCTTGAAATGATGAACCGATTAGAATATCTTCAAAAAATAGTGTTAATGCTCGACTAAATGATGGTAGCTAATTGGCATCAGAAAACTGAGTAGGTAAGGGTGAGAGTATATATTCGATCAACTTCAGTATTATCTTTGAGAGGAATTTATAAAGCCTTATTCCTGATATCTGCTCCGAATCATACTAGTCGCAAAGCGATAAACTAATCGGAATATATAAAAAAGGGGGCGGGATATTATTACACCGATACAAGAGTTAGAAGTCTTATACTCAATCTTAACCATTGATTGACTTGTATCAAATGATTCATATTACTAAAAAATTTGAGCTCTTAGATATAAATGAGATCCAGTGTAACTTATACGGATGTAAAATAATCCTGACTCAAATATTTTTTAAAAATGTGTTGATGCTCGTGAGTCGTGAGTTTAGCTAGATTACGCAGAAAAAAGAAAGAAAGAAAAAATATTTGGACTTAATTGTAATCTTTTTGATTTTTGGGAGAACTATATTAATTATCCGCAGCTTGGCTTTCAAGTATCTGCAGAGCTCCATACGTAAAGTTTTATCGCCTTTAAGCTCATCTTATTTAATTTCTCTCTCTGTGCAGCTAGTAATTAGTTTTTCATATTTGTGTTATTCATTTTTTAAATATTTTAGCTTGCATGTTAATAAAGCATGAACTTTTATTGTCTCATGTATTTTATTTTATTAAGAATAAAAATAAAAAATTCATAGAAAATGAAAATAAAATAAAATACTTATTTTTATATTTTTTATTAATTAAATAAATCAATACATATTTATTCTATAAAAAAAATGAAATTTCGAGTTGTTCATTGCATGGAGAAATACGTTGATTTGGGGATTTTCGTCAAGTCAAATTTAATTTGTTATTATTTAATTTCCTTTCCAAATAATTATATTCAATTCAATTCATATTATGGAATAAAATAAATATTTTAACCTTATCAGTAATTTACATAATTGACTCTAATTAAGGTAATCTTCATCCTCTCTTTTTTTTTTTTTTTTTGAAATGGACCTACCAAGAGTATAGAGGGATTAAATTTTAACATTTTTACGTGCATAATCAAACTAATTACCAAACATGAATTTGATTTTCAAAGATTGTTTTTTGAATTTTTAATTAAGAAAAAATTGGTGACAACTTCATTTTTATTTTATTTATTTTTTTAGTTCTCGTTCGTGGATCGTAACGCTTCCAAGGCAACCAAAAATTAAAACGAAAGATTAGATGTTTTTTTTCTTCTATTGGTGCAATTTACATAGACGGAAAATAGAACAAATATTGATTCAAATCCTTTTTTCACTGTTTATTTTATCATGCCTTGTCATTCAATAAAAAATTGATACCTTAGTAAAAAAAATACGCCACGTACGTTTTCTCTTGCAATTGACAATAACTTATCTTTTAATTATTATTAATTTTTTACCGAATTGTTAATATCTAATTGGAAAAAAATAGAAGATTGGGACTATAGATTTGAATACATGATGTTACCCTATACTTAAAAACCAATTGACAGCTATTTTTTGTAGAGTAACTACACAATAGGAAGCTTTTTAGTTTATTTTCCAAATTGACTTTCAACCCATATATGCAAACTATTTGAAACATGAGGTTGAGGATGAATGAGCTTGAGAACAATCCACCAAACAAAACGTGGTAGCTCAGTTGGTGCATAAGAGCTGGACAGTTAGGGATGAGAACATGTGTTCGATGCTTCCCAAAACCACCGTTGGGAGGGGTTTAAAATCTTATTACTAAACTCGCCCCGAATCAGACTAGTCATGAAGCGATAAATTGATATAATATTTCCAGAAAAAAAAAAAACAGAATGAGAACAATGCACCAATCAGACTTGATCAAACTTAACCATTAATAACCACGTCTCTTATGATGAACATACATTTTCAAATTATTAATCAAAAGATTAGTCTTGTTGTTAATAATAAGCTGTGTCATTTCCGTGGAAAAGTTTGCGAATTTCTTCAAATTCAAAATTGGGATCAGTTTATCACATTGATGGCTGTAGGTTCATATAATAACCTCCATCGCCCGTTTAGGGCGCGAATTACTATTTCTATTTTATTCCAGGTCAAGACTTAATATCATATCTCAACTTAAAATCGTAGGACATTAAATTCTTGAATTCTTATTTGTAACCTGGTTGTTCAGTGGAAATCATTAGCAATTTTTCTTTCATAATACTTACTCAATTTCGATAAACTTCGATGTAGGGGTGTAATTGGGCTAGGCCGGCCTACATGGGCCTACGGCCTAGCCTATATTAGGCCTAGTTTGACCTACTATAAATAGTAAAATAGAACAGGTTTAGACTTTTAAAAAACATGTTTAGAAAATAGGCCACAGGCTTTTTTCGTACATGTCGGGCTATAAGCTTACAGGCCGGCCTATATCATATTATTTATTTAAAATATAATAAATAAACTTATTATTTTACTAATTTTGAATAATAAAATAATAATATTTTAGTTATTCTTTTAATTGTTGAATGTTTAATAGGCTTAAACAGGCTAACAGGTACAGGCCAAGACTTTTATTTCTTAAATATAGGTCAGAGCAAACTTGTAATTTGGAGCCTACACAGGCTAATAGGCTAGGTCATATCCAATGATTTTTACACAGGTCTAGACTATTTAATTCAACTCCTAGCCTATTTACACCCCTACTTCGATGTATAGAATCTATAGATATATATTTTTGTTCATAATCTTTTTATTATCTATAAACTTATATAATTACACACAAAGAAACTAATATAATAAAATTATATAATCATATATAACGTGTCAAACATTAAGTAATGCAAAAACTTAAATAAGATGGAATATGTTATATTTAACATTTTTTTCTTACCACTAATTTTATTAGTGTTGGATCAAAATCAAATCAACGATTCTCACTTGATGTCATTTTGTACCAGTCTATTTGATTTTAATCTAATAATAACAAGATTAGTTGTAAGAGGTGGTAAGGAAAAAATGTGATAAGTATAACCTTTCTCATATAATATATATTAGGCTTTAATGTTTCTACAGTGAGTGTAGATAAGTTATCTACATTCGCTCCCAAAACGACGTCGTTTTGGGTTGAAATGTTAAAAAATTATAATAAAAAAACTATTATAACCCTAGAATAAACTAAACAAAAATACCTTAATTCCCGCCTATAAATGATGTCGTTTTGGGCTCAATGTAGATAAGTTTTCTACATTGACTATAGAAAAAATGAACCCTATATATTAGGGGTGTTCACGGTCTGGATTGGATCAATTTTGGAAGCAAATATCATCTGATCCAATCCCTTCGGTTTGATCATATAATCATCCATTTAGTTTGGATTTTGTTTCAAATCCGATCGAATCCAATTTTATTCGGTTTGGATTGAATCGGTTTTCGGTTTTTTAAAAATCTTAAAATTTATTTCATGATTATTGTGCAAATAACATCTTTTGTATATATTGGCTTTGTAATTTTTTTTTTTTGAAATATAAAAGCATTAGTAAAATATAATATAATTTTTTTTTCTATAAAGATAAGAAAATTTGATGAGATGTAACTAGAGTTTTTATTGCGTTTAGTTGATGGGTTTTGGGTTTATAAATTTTTGGGCTATGATTGTGGAAAGACCCAAGTAGGTAGAGGGGAATTAATATATTGAATCGGTTTTCATCAACCCATCCAAAAAACGATCCAAACCAATTAAAATTTGTGTTTTTTTTTTCGATTTTCGGTTTTTCGATTTTAGGTTATCGACTTTTCGGTTCGATCACCGTGGTTTGAATCAGTTTGGATCGATTGATGAACACCCCTAATATATATTATATTATCGAATTTTATTTTGTATGATGTATTAAACATAACCTAAACTATCAATACATATTTTCTCCTCATCTTATATATATACACTTGAAGACCATTGTAATTAGTGGTTAAAGATTTTAAAACCTAGAACTTAGAATTTGAGAGTACCTCTAGAGAGAAGTTGACTATAACTTCTTTAGAGACGTTTGAGAACCATACTTAGTGAAGCTTGATTGTACCTCTAGTGTAACTAAGGAAGCTTGACTATTTACAATCTTTCTTTTCTACATAGCGAAAGATTTTCTAGACTAGTTTCCCGTGATTTGTACTTCTTCACACTGAAGAAGATTCTCCACGTTAAAATTTGTTTGTGTCTCTCTGTCTCTGCATTTTTCGTTTTACTACATGTTGGCCGACCTGGTGACTTCAAGCCGACTTCTGATGTCGAGCTCCGAGCACGTACTGACTTTTGATTCTCTTTCGCATTGAATTTGAGGGACTTCGTCCCAATAGTGGTATCAGAGTCCAAGTTCAAAGGGTTCTGGAGGAGACGAGATGGAGACCAGTGGTGTTGCCTATGATAGAGATATATTCAAACTGACTGCAGATAACTCTACATAGTGGAGACTTATGCTGGAAGACTATCTGTACTGCAAAGACATGTATGAGCCCATTATCCATGAAGAGATGCCTGAAGGAAAAAATGGGAAATCCTGAACAAAAAGGTTGTGGCCATTATCAGGAAGTATATCAACAAAAGCCTCTTTGAGCATGTGTCTGAGTTCATGAATACGTCAAGTTATGAACGAAGCTAGAGTCCAAGATTTAGAGGAAGACTCCTAGGAACACGATACACCTGGCTCGCCAACTCGTGAAGTTGGAATACAAGGACGGCATGAGTATGATTGAATACTTCAACACCTACAAAGATATTGTAAATCAATTGTCTAAAGTCAAGATGAAAAAATATGACGAGATGCAGACTTTATTGTTGTTGAGTTCTCTGCCATAAAGTTGTTACTTTGATAGTAATACTGAGTAACTAGGCTCCTACTCCAAAGTCGACAATGGATGTCGTGACCGACAACCTCCTGAATGAAGAATCAAGGAGAAGAGAACGAGGTGTAACTAGCACATCTGAGGCAAACGTTGCTGAGAATAGAGAAAGGTTCGAAGCCAGGGACCGAAGCAAGAGCCGGGGTAGTGACAAGTCTAGAGGACGGTCTAGGCCGAAGTACGAATTGAAATGCTTCTACTGTGGGAACCCGCCCACAAGATGCATGATTACAGGACTCTACAGAAAGACCAGAAGAACGACATTGTAAAGCCGATCAAATTGTACTAAAAAATAAAAAAGACAAGAGCACCACTGCAGTGGCTGCCAAAATAGATGCCGAGATATTCTTCCTTGGTGAGGATAATTTTTTTAACGTAACTTATGATAATTGTGCATGGATTGATGATTTTGGTGCCTCCTTCCATGCTACCCCATACAAAGACTTATTCTCTTCTTACAGAAGTGGTGACTTCAGAGTTGTAAAAATGGAAAATCAGGTGGCAAGTAAAATTATTATTGTCGGTGATGTAACATTGACCACAGATGTCAAGTGCTGACTTGTCCTGAAAGAAGTAAGGCATGTGTCTGACATGTGACTGAATCTAATCTCAGTAGGCAAGCTTGATGTCGGGCTATTTAATTACTTTGTAGGTGATGCAAGGAAAGATAAATGGTGGAGAAGCCAACTCTATTCGAGATGGACCTAGCATGGAGTTGTGGCATAAGTGTATCGGTCACATGAGCGAAAAAGGACTTCAGATGTTGAACAAGAAAATACTCCTGATTGGGTTGAAGGGCCAAGTGCTAGAGAGTTGCACTAATTGCCTAGCTGAAAAGTAGCATTGGGTTTCATCTGTGAGACAGGATTAGCCCAGACGACTCAGGTATATTCTTGACCTCGTCCATACTGATGTTTGCTCCATGTCGGAGAGAACCCTCGGAGGAGTTCAATATTTCATTTCTTTTATTGATGACTATTCCTAAAAGTTGTGGATATTTTTGTTAAAATCTAAAGACCAGGTACTCTAAACTTTTAAAGAATTCCATGCAATGGTGGAGAGGCAAACTGTAAAAAGATGAAGGTGATCTGATCTAATAATAGATTGAGTATTGCGGCCCATTTGATGCTTATTATAGAGCTGCAGGATAAGACTCAAGAAGACACCCCAAAGATTTCGCAGTTGAATGGAGTTGTTGAAAGGATAAATCGAACTATCGAAGAAAGGGTTCGAAGTATGTTGTCCCATGTCGGTTACCAAAATTATTCTGGGGAGGAGCAGTCTGAACTGCAATTAACTTAATAAATATATCACCATCACGGCATCTAGAAGGAGAAATTCCTGAAGAAGTTTGGACAAGACAGAAAGTGGCCTATGATCACTTGAAGGTATTTTTGGATGCCGGCCTTTTGTGCATATCCCTAAAGACGAAAGGGTAAAGCTCAATGTGAAGACAAAAGAATGCATTGATCTCGGTTCGCCGAGATGTGATTTCGGGTTTTGACTTTAGAATTCAATCAACAAGAAAATAGTAAAAAGTCGAGATATAATATTCCATGAAGAAGAGAATATTAAAGACATCTCAAAGCCCAAAGTCTGGGTTATTGTCCGACGTGAAGAACCCATCCCTTCTATCGGAGTTGAAGCAGCGGAGAAACAAATGAAGAAAATGACCAGCAACAAGAAGAGCCAAATTTTCAAGTTGATGTTGAGATCCGAGATCCTGAGGTCCAAGACGATAATGTCTAAATAGACTCTCGACCTAAAAACCAATCCAAACATTCTACATGAGTGAGACGACTTTCTACATGGTTCCCTCCTGACGAGTACATTTTTGTTGCTGAAGATGGAGAACTACAAAGTTATGATGAGGTCATGGCAAGTTCAGATAAGAAGGAATGAGAGAAAGAAATGCAGGATAAGATGAAGTCCTTACATGAAAATAAGACTTATGAGTTGACTGAGCTACCTTAAAGAAGATGAGCTCTGAAAGATAAGGGGGTTTATAAATCAAACACGACGAGAATGACTTAAACCTGAGATACAAAGGCCAAAATTGTTGTTAAAGGTTGCAATCAAAATAAGGGAGTTGACTTTGAAGAAATTTTTTATACTGTTATGAAAATGACTTATGTCCAAACTATATTAGTCATGGCAGCCTCAATGGACCTCGAAGTTGAACAAGTGGATGTGAAGATTGCATTCTTTCACGGCGATCTTGAAGAGGAGATATATATGGAGCAACCTGAAAGGTTCCGAGCTCCAAGAAAAGATGATTTGGTTTTCCATTTGAAGAAGAGTTTATACAGCTTGAAACAAGCATATCGGGAGTGGTACAAGAAGTTTAAATCCTTCATGACTTAGCACAATCATGAAGACAGAAGCTGACCACTACGTATTTGTTAATAGGTATGAGGCCAAAGATTTTTAAATTTTACTTTTACATGTTGACGACATGCTTATTGTAGGGCTAAACAGATCAAGGATATCCTCCCTAAAGAATTCGTTAAGCTCATCCTTCGTAATGAAGGACCTTGGCCCTACAAAGCAAATTCTCAAAATAAAGATAATAAGAGACTGACAATGAAAGCTACTGTTGTTGAGTCAAGAAAAATACATTGAGAAGATTCTAAAGAAATATAACATAGACAAAGCTAAGATAGTGATCACCCCCTTATCTGGACACCTAAAGAAGAGTTAAAAGCAATGTCTGAGGTCTGATGAAAAGAAAGACAAGATGCTAAAGATCTCGTACTAGTCCGTTGTCGGAAGCTTGATGTATGCTATGGTATGTACGAGACCTGACTTGGTGTAAGCTATTGGAATGGTGAGTCAGTATCTATCGAATCCCGGCAAAGAGCATTGGGAAGCCTTCTAGTAGATCTTCAAGTATATCAAAGGAACGACAAGTTTATGCCTCCACTTTAGAGAAGGTAAGGCCGAGCTTCAAGCTTTATGGATGCTGATTTAGGGGGAGATACCGACTCTAGGAAGTCGACCACAAGATATTTGATGACTTTTGCAGGAGGAGTAGTCTCATGGAAATCAAAACTACAGAAATGTATGGCACTTTCAACGATCGAGACTGAGTACATAGTCGCTGCTTAGGCTTGCAAGGAAATGTTGTGGATGTGGAAGTTTCTCACTTAACTCAGCCATGATCAAGATAAATACGAAATGAAGTGTGATAACCAAAGCGTTATTCATCTAGCAAAGAACTTGAATTATCACTCTGGCGTTAAGCACATTAATATGAGATATCACTGGATTCAGATATGGTGGAGGACGGACAACTTAAACTCACCAAAGTGCACACAAACTTGAATTGGTCTGACATGAGGACTAAGCATATACCAGCAAGGAAATTCGAAGAATGTTGTGAAGGTGTTGGGCTGCTGCTGAACTCGACGTTTTAAAGTTGGAAGGAGAAGATTTGTTGGAGTGGTTTCTCCATTAATGCTGACATGCACCACATTTATTGGTATAGGTCTCAAGGTCTGCCCAACCACCTCAACCACCATAACGAGTGAAGAAGATTCAGGAAGAAGATGGAAGGTTCTCCTCATCTTATATATATACTTGAAGACCATTGTAATTAGTGGTTAGAGATTTTAAAGCCTAGAGCTTAGAATCTGAAAGTACCTCTAGAGAGAAGTTTGAGTGTGATCTTTTTAGAGACGTTTGAGATTACCATCATACTTGGTGAAACACTATTAATTTACCTCTAGTGTAACTAAGGAAGCTTGACTCTTTGTAATCTTTCTTTTCTATAGTGAAAGATTTTTTGGACTAATGTCTCGCGATTTTTATTTCTTCACACTAAAGAAGCTTTTCCACGTTAAAATTTGATTGTATCTCTTTGCCTCTCTCTTTCTTCTATTTTCATTTTACTGTGTGTTGACTGACCTGGTGACTTTAGGCCAACTTCTGAGTGGAGCACCGAGCTCGACGTTCTGACTTGTGATTCGCTTTCACATTGAATTTTAGGTACCTTGTCCTGACAAAAATAGCTCCTCCCAAATTTTATAAAATAATATTATAAGAATAGAAGCGCAATTATGACCTATTTGTGTTAATCTTCCAATCAATTAATAGTCACGTCATAATAAAATATTTTTAATATTAATTTATCTTTCACTCTTCACTCACACAAGGCAGTCACATCCAAATTTTACTGTAAACTCTCCAATCTAGTAATCTCAAGATAATTCCCAAATCCTAACTGTAAGAACCCACACCGATAAATTAGGAAATTAAATAATTTAATTATGAGTTTAGGAAATAACTCCATAATTGACCTTGGATAAATATAGAAAGATTAGAATAATTATTGAGAAGGACAAATAATGCTTAAATCGTTGTTATGATGAAAAGTGCAGATACCGGTTCTGCTTCACGGTATAAATGTGTAACGGTGAAGTATTCTGAAAAATTATAATAAAAATATAAATATTCCTAGAAAAAATCTAGGTCTAGGATATCAAGTTTGGAGTAAGAATAATGAGCGGTGATGCCATAACTAATACCGGCTACGTATAAAACGCGTACCGGCAAAGTTTCGAAAATTATAATAAAAATATGATAATTCCTAGAAAAATATATAGGCTCAGAATATTAAGTTTGGTAGAAAAATGAGTAGCGAATGTATTAGAACTAATATCGATGGATTAATTTAGTGCACTTATAAATAGGAATTGCAGATAGCCCTAAGTCAGAAATTACAAATCCTACGTAGAGTTTCCACCTCCTTCTTGGCTGCCACCTTTTCCCACTCTATTCCATAGCCCTCCTTGCAAGAAAAATACCCAAGACACTATTTTTACTATTGATTCTTCCTCTTCCATCTCGTAAACACTTGAGACGAAGCTTTGTGAGAGAGAAAGACACATTCTTTCTTAGTAGTAGCCAATGTTTTGTTAGGTTTGTGGGTTGACTTCTTGGTGTGAGGGAGTGAAAACCATTTCCTTTGCATTTGATGCTTCAAGAAGTCATTTTGTGGATTGAAGGACCTAGCTTGTGAACCAAATTTGTGGCCTTGTTGAGTCAGAGTTGTAGGGTGATGAAGACAGATTCAAGACACTTCTTTTCTATGTTTTCACGAGCCTTAAGGTAACATATGATCATTTCCCTTGAAATTTCATGAAAATAGCTTACTTGAGTCCTTAGAAAGAGGAACTTTGATCATTCAATTTAAAGGTTGTTAATATATGTATATTAAGTGTCACAAACTTCTATTTATGGAGACATTGGACTTAGAACCATTAGGGAACCCTTAAAATCGAGTTTATGTAGAAACCATTCGAGTTTCTGCATTCTGTCTGAAAAGTATTCGAATAATTTTCGTGAAGTATTGGGATACTTGCTTGGTATTCTAATACTTATCGAGAAGTATTGGGAAGCTTTTTTAGGAATGACAGTATTCGAATACTTTAGTGAAGTATTCGAATACTTATCGTGTAGTATTGAGATACTTAGTGGTATTCAGATACTCTAGTAAAAGTATTGGGATACTTTTGGTATTCAAATACTTTAGTAAAAATATTGGGATACTTTTTTGAGAATAAGAAGTATTCGAATACTTATCGAGGAGTATTCAAATACTTTTGACAGATTGAGCCTAAATTCAATTTTAACAAGTTGGGAAGTCTTAAATACAATACAGGACCTTAATGAATCAGTGTGGGTTTGTTCTATAAGTGTTCAAGTGATAAAAATGAAATAACCCATTATTAAGGCTTTGGGAGAAGCATGTAATCATTAAACGAAAAAGGAAATGTTTTCCTTATGCAATGAAACTCTAGACTATGAATATTAGTGATATTTCTGGTATAGACAGACTGTGACCTTGTGTAAGAACCTGCACCGTTAATTTAGAAAATTAAGTTAATTAAATGTGAAATTAGGAAATGATTCCATAATTGACCTGAATAATTATGAAAAAGATTAAATATTATAGTAAGTGACTAATAATGCCGAAAGTCGCTTTTCTGAAGAAAAAATGCATATACCAAGTTCTGCTCCACGGTATAAATGCGTATCGATGAAGTATCCCGGAAAATTATAATAAATGCATGAATATTCTTAGAATAATATGTAGGACTACTATGTCAAGTTTCAAGTCAAAATAATGAAAACTGGTGACAGAACTGATATTAGCTGTGTAAAAGCGCCTACCGGAAAGGTGCTGCGAAAAATAAAATAAAAATATGAAAAATGTTAGAAAAATGAGTAGGTTCAGAATCCTAAGTTTGGGATTAAAATGCTAAGCGTAGCTATTAGCGCTAGTACAGTGTGATTAAAACTTAATGAGGTTGTATATAGAATTGGCACATGATCCTAGGTCATTTTTGTGCCCTTCTACGTGAGGATTTCTGAAGTGTGGAGTCAGCCACCTTGCCACTCTCTTCTACCTCCATAGGAACCCTCCAAGAGAGCATTTTTCTTCTAGTTCTTCCACCAAAATACCTTGAATGGGTGAGAGCAAGCCTTGGGTGCATGTGAGACGACTCCATCTCTGAGTTTTAGCTACTGTGTGTGAGGAGTGGGAGCTGGCCTTGATGGTTTGAGTGTTGTGGAACCATTGTTCCATGCTTGTGTGGCTTCAAGGAGTCATTTTTGTTGGGAAAAGACTTTGCTTTGTTGTCATTTACGTTTCCTTGTGAAGTCAGGACTGTGGGGGCTGATTGGTGAGCTCCATGAGCCATTACAGCTCTGTTTTGAGAGCCTTTGGGTATGTCTGTTACCTTGATCATGAGTTTTAGTTTTTTAAAAGTTGAGTCTTGGCATGTTAATGAGTTAAATAAGTAACCAACCTGAACATGAACCTAAAACTGAATAAAAACGCATGCTTGGACGTCCTAATGGGTTAAAAGTTGAACCTTGGGAGTGATATCTCGCGAAATGTAGACACTGCATTCTGTCACGAAATATGCATATATCATATCCGGGTATTGATATCTGGATATGGGGTCTTGTGATATCCGAATATGGATATCCAGATATGCATATCCGGACATGGCCCCGACATATATCCGGATATTCTGAGAATTTCGGGACAATAACTGTACTGTTCATACATAACTGTATTTGGGGTTTTTGGACCCAAGCTGATTAGTTGAACTTCTGTATAATTAATCTAAGTCATAACCTAAGTGGTTAAGGGCTTATGGCTTTGTGAGAAGCCTAAAGACATGAAACGTAAAAAGGAATCGTCTTTATGTTATATGTTGTAGATTATGATTGATGATACGATTGTTGGTCCAAATAGATTGTGATTGGGCTGTGTGGACTTTGAGCTGGTGTGGACCTTGATTTGGATAGATTGCTTAGAGGTAAGTGTTACACTAAGAAGATCTATAAGGGAGAGGAAGCATTCATCAAGACTATCAGAATTTGTTGCTTGAGTTTTATTAGGATTCTTCATGCTTAGATAACAAGAATTGTTTGTAATGGGTTATTGGGAGGTCGCGGTTGTGATACACGTGTGTTGCTGAATGTAGTCATGGAAGGTTTGGGTCGGTTAGTTGGTTGTCTTCTGACACGTAGGTAGACAGTTGTCAAGTTAGTTACGGGTTATTGTTTTGTATAAAACACTTGTAACAGATTTCAGAAAACACTTGAATAATATACACGATTCAGATTCTTTGTTTTCTTGTGTTCCGATTCATTCTTAGGTTGAGAAACCTAACATTGGTGCTTTCATTTTCTTGTTCGAACTCAATGACGCGAGTTCAAGAAATTTCTGAGGAGTTGCATTCCTTTCAGCAACGGGTTGACACAAATTTTGCTGAGATTCGTCTTCAGGCACAACAACAAGCGGTGGAAACCAGAAATCAGATTTCCATGTTGGTGAATTAGATGCAACAATTACAAGATATGCTTGTTGCGAATCAAACGCATAGTCATGATTCTGCCAGTACCAATTCGTCTTCTTTCTCGTTCTGATATGCGATCAGCATATAGGAAATTACAAGGCAAAAAGAAGAAGAAAATGACTCAATCAATGCAAGAAAGGCAGAGAAAAAGAGTAAAAACATCCAAAGTCTGAATATCAAGGAAGATACACAAAATAAGGCAAAAACATTGCAAAAGAGACCTAGGTTCCCACGCTTAGAGCGCGGGGATGGCGCTCTGAGCGTGGGAGAAGAAAAATTGGCAGAAGATCCCGCGCTGAGAGCGCGAGATCCGCGCCATCAGCGCGGGAGAAGAAAAATTGGCAGAAACTCCCACGCTGACAGCGCGGGAGTGGCGCTGTCAGCGTGGGAAGCGCGAAAGGATGGGAATTCAAATTCAAAAATTAGGTCAAAAGTCTCTTATAAAAAGAGACTCAACCTTTGAAGGGAAAGAACATCAGAATACACCACAAGACCTAGAGGAGCAGATCTGGTTGAAGGAGGAGGGCGTTCTTCGCGTTCTTCGTTCTGTTCTTGTATTCTTCTTCTTCGATAAGTATTGTGAATCAATCCAAAGTAAAATTGGGAACAATTGGTGAATGTACCCTGGCTACAGTCTTCTTCATCACTTCTTCTACAAAAACATTTCTTCATTTATTTTAAGTCTTTTTCAGAAAAACCTAAAAACAAGTCTTTACATTTTTAGTTACTATAGTGTAAACACAAATCAATTAATCTAAATTAAGAGGACTGGTTATAGTAGTAATTGTTTTCCAATCCCTGTGGAGACGATCTTATTTATCACTTTATTACTTGGAACGATCGGTATACTTGCCGAGTTCGCAACAAGTTTTTGGCGCCGTTGCCGGGGATTGTGTTTTCAATATTACAAATAACCGTAGATTCTTGAGATTAGATTCCTATTCTTTATTCTTTTTATCTTGTTTTGTGTTGTTCAGGTGCTACTAATAATTTTCTCTGATTTTTATGCGAGGTAGACTTCCGCCTAAAGACTTTGTAATAGATTCTGAAATTACAAGGACAGAAAAACAACTAAGGAAGGCTACTAGACAGATCATTTGGGAAGATTTGAAGCACATACCTTTACAATCAATTCAAGAGATGGCAGAAAACAACAATGCTGGTCATGGACGAGGAGAAAATGCCAACAATCAACCTCCAAGACTATTGAATACAATTCTGACTCCAGTATTCAATAGGGCCAATTCAAGCATAGTAAGGCCGAATGTAGAGGCCAACAATTTTGAACTCAAGCCATCATTAATTTCTTTGGTGGAAAGGGTTCAATTTTCTGGTGCTGATGATGAAGATCCACATGAGTTTATAGACCGATTCTTGATGGTCTGCGATACAACCAAACACAATGGAGTATCTACAGATGCTATCAGGCTTCGGTTGTTCCCTTTCGCTGTTAAGGGAAAAGCATTGAGGTGGATCGAACGACAGCCAACAAACAGCATCCTTACATGGGAAGATTTGTCCAGCAAATTCTTTGATCATTTCTTCTCCATGGAGAAATATAATCAGCTGGTGAATGAAATCACAAACTTTCGCCAGTTGGAAGGAGAATCACTCTGTGCAACATGGAACAGATTCCAGGAACTAAACAGGAAATGTGCACATTACGAAGGAGATGATGACAGGAAAATGGTGATATTTTTCAATGGAATCACCCCTGAAACAAAGATGATAATAAATAGTGCCGCTGGAGGTTCTATTCGGGAAAGCACATCTGAGAAGGCTATTGAGTTGATCAAAAAGCTTGCAAGAAATGAAAATGAAAGTGTGCTAGTTCCCACACAAAGAGCAGTAACAAAACCAGCAGATAATGATGTAATATCATTATCTAAAAAGTTTGACAGCTTAAGTGAAAAATTTGACAAGTTTCAAGTGTCAAAGGTTCAAACAACTACACTGATTTGTGACCAATGCCAAGAAAGTCATGAATCCAGTGAGTGTCCAAATCCATCATCCGAAGATTCACTTCAACAATTACAGGTGAATGGGATCTGGTACGATCAGCGTCCTCAACAACAAAATTTTCAGCGAAATCAAAATTTCCCTGGTGGTAACAACAATTTTCAACGGAGGACTCAAGGATCAGGTATGGATTTCAAAACTAACAATAATTATACTCAATCTTCACAGACTCAGCAAAAAGAGCCAGCCGAGTAGGAAAAAGCTTTCGCTCAAATGGCAAGAGCCAACAATAAAAACACAAATGCTTCCATTAAAAATCTGGAGAATCAGATAGGCCAGCTAGCCAAACAATTTTCAGAAAGAATTCCAGGTACCTTTCCAAGCAATACAGTCAACAATCCAAAGGATGACTGTATGGCTGTTACAACAAGAAGTGGTAAGATACTAACAGTTCCAACAAAACCACCTATGAAGTTGGAAAAAGGGAAAGAGGAACAAGAGAAGGAAGCAATTGAACCAGAGATTGAGGTAATTATAACAGAAAAAGAAAAGGAAGTCAGGATTGAAAAAGAGCAGGTTGCAGAACAACCAGTAGTGGCAAAAGAAAAGCATGAGTTAAGCCACGAATATGTTATGTCTAAGGCACCCTATCCAGAAAGATTCAAGAAGGGAGCCTACAACAAACATTATGATAGATTCTTGGACATTTTCAAGAAACTACATATCAATATTCCTTTTGCGGAAGCCCTAGCAAATATGCCGGGGTATGCAAAATTCATGAAGGATCTTTTATCCAGGAAACAAAAACTGCAGGAATGCCAAACTGTAACACTCACTGAAGAGTGTAGTGCTTTTATCCAGCAGAAAATTCCAGATAAGCTGAGTGATCCAGGAAGTTTTAATATTCCTATTGCTATTGGTGATATTGGCATTGGGAAAGCTTTATGTGATCTCGGGGCTAGCATTAATCTAATGCCCTTATCAGTTTACAAATCGTTGGGGATTGAGGAATTGAAACCCACCGAGGTATCACTCCAATTGGCTGACAGATCCGTAAGGAAACCTAATGGTATCATAGAAGATATTCTTGTCAAGGTTGATAAGTTTATCTTTCCTGCAGACTTTGTGGTATTGGATATGGGAGAAGGGAGTGAGAAACCCATGTTATTAGGAAGACCCTTTTTGGCTACAGCCCGAGCCCTAATTGATGTTGAACAAGGGATGATTAAACTAAGAATGAACGATGAGGAAATTATCTACAATGTTTCAGAAGCTATGAAGAGACCGGCTGAGAATAATGA
The DNA here is from genome assembly GCA_032173675.1 of Gastrolobium villosum. Lineage (NCBI taxonomy): Eukaryota > Viridiplantae > Streptophyta > Magnoliopsida > Fabales > Fabaceae > Gastrolobium > Gastrolobium villosum. The sequence continues at coordinate 4,588 of JAVKPL010005745.1, read as the reverse complement.
TTGTTTCCAAGTTGATTCTGTTCAACACAAGAAAGAACGACCTCAAGAGATTGATTATGAGTTGAAGGCTCGTGATTATGTACCTTTTGAAAAAGAAGGGATTACTGTGGAGGTACTGAAAGAAAAAGCTGAAGACATAGAGGTTGGTGCCCCTAAAGTTGAGTTGAAACCCTTACCAGACACTTTGAAATATGTGTTTTTGGGAGATGGTAATACTTATCCGGTAATCATCAACAAAGATCTATCCGAAGGTCAAGAAAAGGAGCTGGTGGAAGTTTTAAAAGCTCATAAAACCGCAATAGGATGGTCTATTGCTGATTTAAAGGGCATAAATCCTTCTTTTTGTACACATAAGATTCTCCTGGAAAATGATATTAAACCCGTGAGGCAACCACAAAGGAGATTGAACCCAACAATGAAAGAGGTGGTAAGGAAAGAGGTTGTAAAGCTTCTTGATGCAGGAATGATTTACCCAATTTCTGATGCTGCCTGGGTAAGTCCGGTTCAAACAGTGCCAAAGAAGGGTGGGGTAACAGTAATTACCAATGCAAAACAAGAGTTGATTCCAACCAGAACTATCACGGGTTGGAGAATGTGTGTTGATTACAGGAGGTTGAACACAGCTACACGGAAAGATCATTTTCCACTACCCTTTATTGATCAAATGCTGGAAAGATTGGCGGGCCACTCTTATTATTGCTTCTTGGATGGGTATTCAGGCTACAACCAAATACCTGTAGCTCCTGAAGACCAGGAAAAGACAGCTTTTACTTGCCCATTTGGAGTCTTTGCATACAGAAGAATGCCATTCGGCCTTTGCAATGCACCTGCCACATTCCAAAGGTGCATGCTGTCCATTTTTTCAGATATGGTGGAGAAAGGTCTAGAGGTATTTATGGATGACTTCTCTGTTTTTGGCTCTAATTTTGATTTTTGTTTGAACAATTTATCTAAAGTTCTGAAAAGATGTAATGAGACAAATCTGGTTTTAAATTGGGAAAAGTGCCATTTTATGGTAACTGAAGGTATAGTGCTGGGACACAAAATTTCTAATGCAGGGATTGAAGTTGATAAAGCAAAATTAATGTTAATTGAACAACTTCCCATTCCTGTAAATATAAATGCTGTTAGGAGTTTCCTAGGACATGCAGGTTTTTACAGGCGGTTCATCAAGGATTTCTCCAAGATTGCTAAACCATTAAGCCAACTCTTGGTGAAAGATTCTGAATTTTTGTTTGATGATGCTTGTTCAAAGGCCTTCCATGTGTTAAAAGAAAAGCTTACTACAGCTCCAGTGCTTACAGCTCCCGATTGGAACCTTCCATTTGAACTCATGTGTGACGCCAGTGCGTATGCAATTGGTGCAGTCCTTGGTCAGCGTAAGGAAAAATTATTACATGTCATTTACTATGCTAGCAAAGTTTTGAATGATGCTCAGATTAATTATGCAACAACTGAGAAAGAAATGTTAGCAGTAGTTTATGCACTGGACAAATTTAGACCTTACTTGTTAGGATCTAAAATTGTTGTTTTTACTGACCATTCTGCTATTAAGTTTTTGATGACTAAGCAGGACGCTAAACCACGATTGTTAAGGTGGATGCTACTTTTTCAAGAATTTGATTTGGAAATTCGGGACAAAATTGGAGTAGAAAACAAAGTGGCTGATCATCTCTCTAGAATCCAGGCAAAAGAACTACAAGATAGTTCAGAAAAAGAAATCAATGATTATTTTCCTGATGAGAAGGTGATGGCAGTCTTTGTTCCTCCATGGTTCGCAGATTTTGCCAACTACAAAGTGGTAAGAGAGTTGCCTCCCAACCTTACAAGGCAACAACAGAAGAAATTTCTGCGAGAAGTAAGGCGTTATTTCTGGGAGGATCCACATCTATATTTCCAATGTGCTGATGGGATCCTTCGCAGATGTGTTCCGGAGTTTGAAGTGGGCCAGATTTTATGGCATTGCCATTCTTCTAACTATGGAGGACATTTTGGGGGCAATAGAACCGCGCAGAAGGTTTTGCAAAGCGGTTACTACTGGCCAACACTTTTTAAGGATGCAAGAGATTGCGTAGAAAAATGTGATAAATGTCAAAGGACAGGAAATATCTCACGAAAGGATGAGATGCCTCTGAATAATATTTTAGAGGTGGAACTATTTGATGTTTGGGGCATTGATTTTATGGGTCCATTTCCATCTTCTTATTCTAACCAATATATCCTTGTGGCTGTGGATTATGTCTCTAAGTGGGTAGAAGCTGCTGCTCTTCCCACTAATGATGCTAAGGTGGTTGTAAATTTTCTAAGGAAAAATATTTTTACAAGGTTTGGAGTGCCTCGAGCTATCATTAGTGATGGGGGTACTCACTTTTGTAACAGACATTTTGAGGGTTTGTTGGATAAATATGGAGTGAGACACAGGATAGCCACACCATATCATCCTCAAACTAGTGGGCAAGTGGAAGTCTCCAATAGGGAGATAAAAAGAATCCTAGAAAAGACAGTAGGGATTTCTAGGAAAGATTGGGCCAAAAAGCTTGATGATGCACTTTGGGCATACAGGACTGCATTCAAAACTCCAATCGGCATGTCACCTTATCAGTTGGTGTATGGCAAACCTTGTCATTTACCAGTGGAGTTAGAACACAAAGCTTTGTGGGCCACAAGGTTTTTAAATTTTGAACTATCCGGAGCCCAAAAGAAGAGAATATTGCAGCTAAATGAGCTAGATGAGTTCAGAAGAACTGCTTATGAAAGTGCACAAATTTATAAAGAAAAGACAAAGCAGTGGCATGATAGCAGGATCAAGCACAAAGAGTTTGCACCTGGTCAACAGGTATTATTGTACAATTCTCGATTGAAGTTGTTTCCAGGAAAACTTAAATCTCGTTGGTCTGGTCCCATTGAAATCTCTCCCCTGAATGATGAGAGATCCTTTAAAGTAAATGGAAATCGGCTCAAGTTTTACTATGGAGAACCTGTGAATAGAGAGATAATTTCTGTCTCTTTAACTTCACCCGATTAAACATGGTTCCAGTCAGGCTCGTGACATTAAACAAGCGCTTACTGGAGGCAATTCTCCCTCTCCCCATTTTCTTTTCTTCTCCCACTCCACTCATCTCCACCATCTTCCTCTTCATTTTTCTTTCTTTCTCACACTCACACACATTTCCCTCACTACACATTCCCCATATTTTGTTCCCCCATTCATCCCCACATCTCCCCCAACCATTGTAGGGTTAGGGTTAGGGTTCTAATAACTTAAGGATTCATCACTACACATCAAAACGTGGTAGATTTTTGTTCCTTCTTCAAATGGCAGGAGACAAGGTAAGTGTTCAACCTTTTGTTTTTAAATTTGAAATACTATTTGTTGATAGAATGATGATGATGGGTTTTGGATGATGCATGCTAAGTGTTTGACGAAATGATTGAGTTAGAATTTTTTTTCTTTCTTCCAAATGCTCATGAAAAATGAGATGAGTGGATGATGGTTACATATTTTGCCTATACAAAGATAGATATGCATGCTAGGTATTTGATGATTCATTTCATAAAGTATGAATGTGTACACATGCCACTGTTGAGGTACTCATACCATGTCTTTGCTGTAATATTGGTGTCCGAAATTTAATGCTATTTTGGTCTGCCTTATTATAACTGGTATGTAATATAATGAGCTGATTGGGCTGAGTACAATGTTGACCTACCATATGCATGAAATAAATCTGGGAATTGTCATTGATTGTCTCCTATTGTGGATTTTAATGCTGTCCATATTTGTATGCTATCTGTATTGGAACTTTTCTGAATGCAGCAAAAGAAGGTCGGCTAAAAGCCCACAGGTGCAGCTGGCACCAAAAGACAAAGAGCCCCTGCTCTGGTAGATTTTGATGGTAACCGGTTTCTGAATCCAGAAGCCCAAGACCGGTACCACAACTGGTTTTTAAGGAAGAAGATCATACCGGAACGAAGGATAAGCAGTCTCCTGGCGGATGACTGTCCGGTGAGCATTACGATTCAGCGGAGAAAATAGAACAAGTTGATACAACTTCCAAGGGCAAGCTGCAGCACCATATTGCGCAAATTCTGTGCCAATGCTGACAAGGACACAGTGGACAGAACAAGAAAAAGTTGGGTCAGGGGGAAAGAAGTATCTTTTACAGCCTTCCAAATTGAGAGGTTGCTGAACACCTCTTGGGAAGCAACCCAATCTTGTTTCTTTACAGACACATTCAACAGGATGCAGCCTGTTGATGGATTATATAGGGAAGAAATGCCAGCTTTGGCTACCACTGTTCGGGAAGGCATCACTCAGCCATATTCTGCCTGGAAAGCCAAACAAGGCCAGCCAGAAGTGCCAGAAAAATTGGATAGGCTGGACCTCAATGAAGAAGCAATTTTCTGGCACTCCTTCATCAATTCCACCATCATAGCTTCTACTAATTTAAGTGATGTCAATGTGGAAAGGGCAGTATTGCTATATACTCTGCTGGGAGATTACAATCTGCATCTGGGGCTATTCTGTCTGATAGAATAGCCACATCATTACTCATGGGAGGTTAGATTTAAGTCTGGCTCACTGCTC